>JASAND010010878.1:0-87089 GCA_030248195.1 Trissonchulus latispiculum | reverse complement strand
GTTTTACATTACTAGCAAAATCTCAATCTTTTTCTTAAATTTTATATGACATTTCTTACCCCATATGATTTATGTTGTGCTCATATGAATTTGCTCAAATACGCGTGTATAGATATATATTTTTTGCCTTGTATACAAGCTGGGCTTATTCTACAGGGGGGTCCCATAAACACCGCCCGCGGGCCCCCCCCCCCCCCAATCGCCCCCGCCCCCAAGAATAGTGGGTGCCCCTTTTGGTACCAACTTTTGTCCTTAAAAAATTGATCAGAAGTCCAAATTTTAAAAATATTCGCCGTAGATTTTTAGTCGGTTTTAGCCTATTTAAGCACTAAATACACTTATTTTTGATGTTTACTATAAAAATAGCGTAACTTTTAGCATGTTTTTAGAAACATTTTGAAAATTCCCTCCCCCAAAATGACTTCCCCCAAGAAAAATGGTCTAGAATAAGCCCAGACAAGCTCAACTATTTTAAGTGCTGTTACTTAAGTGCTTTAAGTGCTATAATATTTTATGGATCTCTATGTGGTTGTTAGTTAATGCTGGCTGAACGTTGTATGCATAGCTGCATGATCTGTCCAATAAATCAAACCTGGTTCAATTTTCTAAGATTTTAGATTTAGGATATATACGTACATATATACTTACTTATTCCTAGGTATTTTTTTATTTCGGGGCTTCACGGGAGGGACCCCATTGGTAGGGGGCTCACCCAAAACGGAGAGGGGGACTTTTAGAAACGTTTTTACATTTTCTTCAACAAAAAACAGTCAAAAATCGCTAAACTTCTGGCGGGTTCTGTCTGACAAGTTTAAAATGCTTAAATTCGGCAATTATATACTGACCACCTCAAACTGTGTGGAGGAAACCCAGAAAACTGAGAAACGGTAGGCAGATGAAAGAAATTAATGAAAAATTACATATTGGTCTTCATAAGGCACTACGTGGCGCCCGGACTACACCACCAGTGGTATAGCTGGGCAAAAATGCTAGGGAATTTTTGTGGGGAGGGAGAGAATAAATTGGTAAATAAATAAAAAAAAAAAAAAAAAATTATTTAAAGAAATAAATGTTTCTACCCGTAACGGTGAACGGATAACAAAAGGGAGAAAACCACCTCAATTTTTTGCATTATGATCAATTTTAAATGCGTGACCTTGATTTGGGGAAAAGGAACCCCAACTATAGAAATAAATCAAGTTATTGTGTTTCAGGATTCCGGATTACTACCTCAGAACAATCCTACACAGACAGATTTCAGTTGAAATCAGAGAGAAAATTTTTGATCTAATTTGAATTTATTTAAATTTAAATATATCTATTAATTAATCATACTTTACATACTTCCAGCAAGGGAAAACAAATCAATTGTTTGCTTTAAGCGTTAATGTTAACAATTTTAATACGATTTTGAATACTATTTAGGGACCCCCCCCCCTTACCCAAAGAGAGATCATTAGCTAAGGGGGATGTTCTCTAATTCCGCATTGAAAGATTTCGAGACATTTCATCTTTTTGAGACATTTATGTTTTGAGACTTTTATATTTCTAGACTTTTCATCTTTCGAGACATTTTGTATTTCGAGATTTTTTACATTTCGAGACATTTTAATATTTTGATAATTTTTCTCAAACTTTTTCTACTTGTCTCGAAATATTTTCATTTGTCTCAAAACATTTTCATTTGTCTCGAAATATTTTCATTTGTCTCGAAACATTTTCATTTGTCTCGAAATATTTTCATTTGTCTCGAAAAATTTTCATTTGTCTCGAAATATTTTCATTTGTCTCGAAATATTTACATTTAGTCTCGAAATATTTTCATTGGTCTCGAAACATTTTCAATTGTCTCGAAATATTTTCATTTGTCTCGAAATACTTTCATTTGTCTCGAAAGACGTGTTTTCAAAATCTAGAAACATTCGTGAAATGTCTCAAAAGATTTTTCAAAAAGTCTCGAAAGTTCAAAAACTTTCGAGACAAAATGACTTGAAAGTTGAAAAATACTGTGAGACAAATCCCAACTTTCCGGAAACCTTCTCCACTTGCCGTGGAGTTAAAGCTGACATACCCATTAAGGTAGACTTTATTTACATATCATCATACAACATTATCAACCATACAACTTTAAATTATACTCCGCAGCTCACGAATGTTGTTCAGAAGTAAAATCCTCAACCTCATGTTTAATCCCATTAGTGCTTCCAATATCAAAACGTTTAATTCCATTCGCACTCCCCTTTAACTTTGTATAGTCGGCCATTTAGCCAAAGACTCAGCCACTTTAAGTTTGAACTTTGGCATGGAGAAATCTATTTTCAACTTGTAAAGCGTATCAGTAGCATATACCATTATACCAAACTATTTAGTGGTAAACTAAAACCACCGAAATTCATCTCACATACAAGGCGAAAGCATAGTTTGTCGTTTATATTGACTCACTGCTTTTAAAACTGATTTGAATGCAGTGCATGAAAGGAAATGGAGACGAATGGGCAGAGTTAAATGAAAGTTAAGGTTGAACTTTTTTAACCCCTATTCGCGCACTCAGTGAGTTAATTTTAACTCTCCTGGATTTTAATTCATTTAACTCTGCTCGTTTTAACGCTGCTAGAGTTAAAATAGGCAGGGTTAAAATTCAACTCGCTGAGTGAGCGAACAGGGTTTAAAATAGATGAACTTTAATTCGTTTAACCTCCATCGTTTCACTAGCGGGCGAAAAGGCCCTCGGGAGTAACGAAATTCCAAGCTGATGTTGGGATACAGGAAGTTCGGTGTAGATTAACTGGGACTTGGCTCGGTGAACTCTTTAGGGGTGACTCGGGCGAAGAGGTGGTTGGGGTTCGGGTGAAAAGAAATGGCCAGACTAAGGTGTGGGTAGGTAGTGGAAGAACTGGGTACATAAGTAGAGGTACTGGGTGATTACTTGGGGTAATTGTGATCAATCACCAAAGACCCACTAAGTCAAAAATACATAAAAGCAGTAAGCACGGAGTATATTTAGAGCAGGTACAGAGCAAAATCGGATCATGTTTAAGAGTAGGTTGGAGTTCACTCGGTGTTTACGGGACTGACTCTTGATCAATGAAATTGTGGGAAGTAGGAAGGATAGAGAAGGTAAAGGCAAGTATTAGTGAAAGTCGAAAATAGAGACTGGGTGTATGACTGGTAGTATGACTAGGTAGTTTGTGTGGGTGTACAGGATGTATGAAAGAAACTAGTAGTATAGACTGATAGCATGTGTGGGCGTACTAGTAGTGTGCAACGAAGTACTGGAGGTAACTGGGGGTACAGGGGTACTGGGTGGTACTATGGGGTACAGTGGGTACTGGGGATACTGGGGATAACAGGGAGAAATTAGGCACAGCGACAGTACCAGGGGTACAGTGGGGTACTGGCAGGGGTACTGTGGAAACTGGAGCAGGGGGTAATTGGGGTAATGAGCAGAAGAGAGCAAGACGACAGAAGAAGACCAGGAAAGGTCTAACTCCAAAACGGCCTGAAATGGTGCCCTCATACTGCTCTCTGATGACTGATAATGCAAGTGATTCATGCAGCTTTCTACACATGTTTTTCTGTCAGACTTATTAGCAAGAATCTCAGACTGACAGTAACAGTACTGTGGGGTGTTTAGTTACGGATGCATCTGCAGGTTTATCCCAAGCTTCTAACTGGCCAAATAACTGATCCAAAAACAACAATGGAATCCATGCAAAGCTCTTCAAAGGGTTGTAAAAAATCAAATGACTAAAGTTATTTAAAGGGATTACGGTAGTGCAGCAAGTAAATGAGGAATCTTAATGCAGAAAGATTGCAATTTGTAGGAGAGGGATTCTTAGTTTTGGGCATTTAGAGTTAGAAGTTCCTTAGGTAAAAGAGTGACTTCTGAGTTTTGACTAATGGTAAACGGCAGGTAGGAGAGATCTTGAGTTCCTGAAACTATGCGTAGGTAAAAGAGTGATACGCAGCAGGACAGTAAAATCGGGCAGACATTTTGCAGAAATTGATATATGGGCAAAAATCTCAATTTCATTAAAATTTTTTCGTATGCAATGTTTGATTTTAGGATAAATAGTATTATTCAAAAATCATAAAATTTAAAATTTGAGCTAAATTATCCTTAAGATTTTATTCTAACACCTGCCTATCTTGGTAACGCAGAGTTGCACTGGAAGCAGTTCATACTTGAATCTTATATATGTAAAAATTCAAAATTGAGACGAATTTTTGATAATTTTTTGTAAGAATCTTCTAACCACGTCAGTTAACGAGAAAGTTGACGCTAGAAAATTGCTCTCACTTGCACTAGTAATCCAAGCTTAGAGTTTCCGGTGAGCGATAGGACAGAAGTACTAGCCATTACAAAAGTCTTTTACAGATTGAGTACACTATTCAGGTCAATTTTTTAGCTTTATCGTTAAAATTCTGCAATAGAATAACTGGAATGTTTTCGAGTATGGATTGAAGAAATTTGCAATCTTCTTCAAAATTTCGTCTGCGACTCAAAATTCCATGACCAGACATGTAGTGTGGAGGAAAATTCCAAATTGAAAATTTCTCCAAAAAACCGGAAAAATCCGGATTCCGGGGTGAGCTTTGTAAGTGAGGCCTAGGTTCGGGGGGATCCCCTTAAAATCCCAAGCACATGTATGCCTGTTATTTAAAATTGGATTCTCGGAAAAATCCAGAGCGGATCAAAAGTAGGCAGTTTTGGATCTGACTCGCTAATGGGTGTACAGTACGTTAGCATTTCAAATCACTAATTAATCTTACATCTCAATTAGTGTCAAAACTTCTGTCCACCCCGTAAGTTGTGACACTAATTGAGATGTAAGATTAATTAGTGATTTGAGTTAATTAAATGCTAACGTAATGTAAGTAACGTATGTACCCTTAGCACACCCATTGCTTGAGTCAGATCCAAAACCTTTTGAGCCATGATCCTTGGGTGGAGTACTTCATGATCCACTCCTTATTTTACTTTGATCCGCTCTGGATTTTTTCCGAAATCCAATTTTAAAGTGGTGTGTAGCAGGCATACATGTGCTTGGGGGGATTTTAAGGGGATCCCCCCAGACCTGGAGCTCACCCCCCAAAGGGATTCCTCACCCCCCCCCCCCCCAGAATCCGGATTTTTCCGGTTTTTTGGGCAAAAGGCCGCCGGTTCATTCCCCCCCCCCAGAATTTTCCCTCCTGCACATGTCTGGTCATGGAATTTTTGAGTCATGGAACGAAATTTTGAAGAAAGATTGCAAATTTATTCGTCTTCACGACCCACTCATCAAAAACAGTCCAAATTCCTTCTATTGCAAGAAATTTTAACAATAAAAACTAAAAAATTGACCTGAATATTACTCAATCTGTAAAAGACTTGTAATGGCTAGTCTGCTTCCTGTCCGCTCACCGAAGCTAAGCAGATTCTAGTACAAGTGAAACCAATTTTCTAGCGTCAACTATAATTAACGACGTGTTAGAAGATTCTTACAAAAAATTATCAAAAATTCGTCTCAATTTTTGAATTTTTACACATATAAGATTCCAAGTAAACTGCTTCCCGTCCGCTCATCCAAAATGGGCAGGTGTTAGAATAAAATCTTAAGATAAAATTTAGCTCATATTTTTAAATTTTATGATTTTTAGAATGACACTGTTTATCCTAGATCAAACATTGCATACGAAAAAATTTTAATGAAATTGAGATTTTTACGCTAACACCTGTCAATTCTGCACCCATAGAATGTCTGCACAGTTTACTGTCCTACTGCCTATCACTCTTTTACCTACGCCGTTTCAGAACTCAAGATCACTCTCCTACCTGCGTTTATTAGTCAAAACTCAGAGTCACTCTTTTACCTAGACATAAATCTAATCTTCCAAAACTAAGAATCCCTCTTCTACCTACAAATTAATCTTTCAAAACTAAGAGTCACTCATTTGCCTACACTACCGTAATCCCTTTAAATAACTGCCGATCATTTGATTTTTTCACCAATAACTTTGAAATTTTGCATGGATTCAGTTGTTGTTTGGATCAGTTATTTGGCCAGTTAGGGCTTGGGATAAACGCAAAAAGATCCATAGCTGTAAAACACTTACAATGTGTTATATGCAGTCTAAAGTTACTAACTAAAGTCTGACAGAAAAACATGTGTAGAAAACTGTGATCACTTCTTTAATATTCATCAGAAGTAGTATAGGGACACCATTTCGAGCCGTTTTGGAGTTGGAGCAACTTTCCTGGTCTTCTTCTGCCAGTATTCGTGTCCTTCCTTACTCGGTACCCCCAGTACCCCCTGTACTCCCAGTTTCCCCAGTACCCCCTGTACTCCCAGTACCCCCTGTACCCCCTGCACCCCCAGTACCCCCAGTACCCGCTGTACCCCTGGTACCCCTGGTACCCCCTGTACCCCCAGTACCCCCAGTACCCGCTGTACCCCTGGTACCCCCGGTACCCCTGTACCCCCAGTACCTCCAGTACTTCTTGCACACTACTAGTACGCCCACACATACTATCAGTCATACTACTAGTTTCTTTCATACATCCTGTACACCCACACAAACACTTAGTCATACTACCAGTCATACACCCAGTCTATTTTTTCGACTTTCACTAATACTTGCCTTTACCTTCTCTATCCTTCCTGCTTCCACAATTTCTTGATCCGAGTCAGTCCGAGTAAACACCGAGTAAACTCCGAACCTGCTCTAAACATGATCCGTTTTTGCTCTGTACCTGCTCTAAATATACTCCGTGCTTACTGCTTTTATGTATTTTGACTTAGTAGGTCTTTGGTAATTGGTCCAGTACCCCAAGTAATCACCCAGTACCTCTACTTATGCACCCAGTTCTTCCTACCTACCCACCCTTAGTCTGGCCATTTCTTTTCACCCGAACCCCAACCACCTCTTCTTGAGTCACCCCTAAAGTTCACCGAGCCAAGTCCCGGTTAATATACACCGAACTTCCTGTATCCCAACATCAGCCCAGGTTTCGTACTCCGAGGGCCTTTTCGCGCGCGAGTTAAATGAGTAGAGTTAAACGAGTTAAAGTTAAATATTTTAAACCCTGTTCGCGCACTCAGCGAGTTAATTTTAACCCTGCCTATTTTAACTCTAGCAGCGTTAAAACGAGCAGAGTTAAATGAGTTAAAATCGGGAGAGTTAAAATTAACTCACTGAGTGCGCGAATAGGGGTTAAAAAAGTTAATTTTAACTCGTTTAACTCTGCCCATTCGTCTCCATTCTTTTCATGCACGCGTTCAAATCAGTTTAAAGCAGTGATCAATATAAACGACAAACTATGCTTTCGCCTTGTCTTGAATGAATTTCGGTGGTTCAAGATTCCTTTTTAAATAGTGTGATATGTTTTATATGCTACCAATACGCTACAAGTTGAAAATAGATTTCTCCAGCCAAAGTTTAAACTTAAAGTAGCTAGTCTTTGGTAAATGGCCGACTATACAAAGTTAAAGGGGGAGTGCGAATGGAATTAAACGTTTGATATTGGAAACGCTAATGGGATTCAGCATGAGGTTGAGGATTTTACTTCTGAACAACATTCGTGACTGCGGAGCATAATTAAGTTGTATGGTTGATAATGTTGTATGATGATATGTAAATAAAGTCTACCTTAATGGGTATGTCAGCTTTAACTCCACGGCGAGTGCAGAAGGTTTCCGGAAAGTTGGGATTTGTCTCGAAATATTTTTCAACTTTCGAGACATTTTGTCTCGAAAGATTTTGAACTTTCGAGACCTTTTGAAAATCTTTTGAGACATTTCACGAATGTTTCTAGATTTTGAAAACACGTCTTTCGAGACAAATGAAAATATTTCGAGACAAATGAAAATATTTCGAGACAAATGAAAATGTTTCGAGACAAATGAAAATATTTCGAGACAAATGAAAATATTTCGAGGCAAATGAAAATATTTCGAGACAAATGAAAATGTTTCGAGACAAATGAAAATATTTCGAGACAAATGAAAATGTTTCGAGACAAATGAAAATATTTCGAGACAAATGAAAATGTTTCGAGACAAATGAAAATATTTCGAGACAAACAGAAAAAGTTTGAGAAAAAGTCTCAAAATATTAAAATGTCTCGAAACATAAAAAGTCTCGAAATACAAAATGTCTCGAAAGATGAAAAGTCTAGAAATATAAAAGTCTCAAAACATAAATGTCTCAAAAGATGAAATGTCTCGAAATATTTCATTGCGGAATTAGAGAACATCCCCCTTAGCTAATGATCTCTTTTTGGGTAAGGGGGGGGTACCTAAATAGTATTAAAATCTATTAAGGGTGTTAACATTAACGCTTTAAGCAAACAATTGATTTGTTTTCCCTTGCTGGAAGTATGTAAAGTATGATTAATTAATAGATATATTTAAATTTAAATAAATTTAAAATTGATCAAAAATTTTCTCTCTGATTTCAGCGGAAATCTGTCTGTGTAGGATTGTTCTGAGGAAGTAATACGGAATCCTGAAACACAATAACTTGATTTGTTTTCTATAGTTGGGGTTCCTTTTCCCCAAATCGGGGTCACGAATTCAAAATTGATCATAATGCAAAAAATTGGGGTGGTTTTCTCGCTGTTGTTATCCGTTCACCGTTACGGATAGAAACATTTTTATTTCCAATTTATTTTTATTTTACCGAGAAGCTGCCAAAAATTACAAGTAATCAAAATTTAGGGGTTTTTGGCAAGTTTTGAAATCATTCTCCTCCCTCCCCACAAAAATTCCCCAGCATTTTTGCCCAGCTATACCAGTGGTAGTGTAGTCCGGGCGCCACGTAGTGCCTTATGAAGACCAATATGTAATTTTTCATTAATTTCTTTCATCTGCCTACCGTTTCTCAGTTTTCTGGGTTTCCTCCACACAGTTTGAGGTGGTCATCATATAATTACCGAATTTAAGCATTTTAAACTTGTCAGACAGAACCCGCCAGAAGTTTAGCGATTTTTGACTGTTTTTTGTTGAAGAAAATGTAAAAACGTTTCTAAAAGTCCCCCTCTCCGTTTTGGGTGAGCCCCCTACCAATGGGGTCCCTCCCGTGAAGCCCCGAAATAAAAAAATACCTAGGAATAAGTAAGTATATATGTACGTATATATCCTAAATCTAAAATCTTAGAAAATTGAACCAGGTTTGATTTATTGGACAGATCATGCAGCTATGCATACAACATTCAGCCAGCATTAACTAACAACCACATAGAGATCCATAAAATATTATAGCACTTAAAGCACTTAAGTAACAGCACTTAAAATAGTTGAGCTTGTCTGGGCTTATTCTAGACAATTTTTCTTGGGGGAAGTCATTTTGGGGGAGGGAATTTTCAAAATGTTTCTAAAAACATGCTAAAAGTTACGCTATTTTTATAGTAAACATCAAAAATAAGTGTATTTAGTGCTTAAATAGGCTAAAACCGACTAAAAATCTACGGCGAATATTTTTAAAATTTGGACTTCTGATCAATTTTTTAAGGACAAAAGTTGGTACCAAAAGGGGCACCCACTATTCTTGGGGGCGGGGGCGATTTGGGGGGGGGCGGGCGGTGTTTATGGGACCCCCCTGTAGAATAAGCCCAGCTTGTATACAAGGCAAAATATATATATATATCTATACACGCGTATTTGAGCAAATTCATATGAGCACAACATTAATCATATGGGGTAAGAAATGTTTCATATAAAATTTAAGAAAAAGATTGAGATTTTGCTAGTAATGTAAAACCAAAAATTGGCGATATCATACTCCCAATTTTGTCATTTTTTCGAAACAATGGAATTTCTGCTGAAAATCTCCCACAAATGCACCGACTGCTAGAAACACAGCATAAATTGTATAAGGAAATTAATAGATAGATCTCTAACCTAATGATCACATAATATAAGTAGACTGTATGAATTCATTCACAGGTGTGTTAGGGGGTGGGGGGACCCCCCAAATTTACAAATTTTCGAGACCCCCCCCAGATTTTCAGATTTTTGCTCCCCCCAGATATTTGGCCAAAAATAGCAAAAAAAGTCCCCCACCATCTGTCGGACCCCACCCCCAGATTTTTTGCCCAGCCACACCTCTGAATGCATTGTATCACAACCGGTAAAGTACACAGGTTCACCAGACTCAAGTACGCTTTCAGTGTCCATTTGAGCTAAATTAAGAAGTAGAAAATACGTGGCGAAGTCAATAAGTTTTCGATTAATCGTTATTTTCCGCTAAGGTTTAGAAAGTAGCTTACATAATCTGCTAATGCTAATCAGGTTCGAAAGTATATATGGTTCCTTCCCCCCTCTCCCAGAAAGTATAATACGTACATAAATATGCAGATCAAAACAAGTATAAATATATCACAAACGGGAAAGGTAGGCTCAAATTTTCGGTTTTTTAAATTTTATTCGAAAAGCTTGTTTGCGTCGAATACACTTGTAGTCAAGACCTAAAATTGTAGATACCGTTCAAAATCCGGAAATAAAAAATAATCAAAATCAAATGGTATATATGTATACATAATCACTGTTTCCATTATATGGGTTTATTACCTATAGGCAAAAAATTGGGGATTCGCGGAGGGATTGAAGTTCTAAAGTATGTAGCAGAAATTTGTGGAAACACGAAAGGTTTTCAACCAAGCATTTTGGCGCTAGCGGAAAAGTTTGACAGAGATCCTTACAGTCTGGTAATTTCTGAGTAATTTTGAGAGCGGGAGAATTCCCCCACTAATGAAAACCCAGGTGTCTATGTACATATATACATGCGCACAGTACAGTTCTGAGCAAAATAATCTCTGTACAGATAGTTTTTCTCAAGGTGGCAGCTTGGATCAGCATCTGCCACCTCTGCGATCCCAGGATTCGTAATCGGCTTGACGGGGCTTCTTCAGACGTGTTTTCAAAATCTAGAAACATTCGTGAAATGTCTCAAAAGATTTTCAAAAAGTCTCGAAAGTTCAAAATCTTTCGAGACAAAATGTCTCGAAAGTTGAAAAATATTTCGAGACAAATCCCAACTTTCCGGAAACCTTCTGCACTCGCCGTGGAGTTAAAGCTGACATACCCATAAAAGCAGTAAGCACGGAGTATATTTAGAGCAGGTACAGAGCAAAAACGGATCATGTTTAGAGCAGGTTCGGAGTTTACTCGGTGTTTACTCGGACTGACTCGGATCATGATATTGTGGAAGCAGGAAGGATAGAGAAGGTAAAGGCAAGTATTAGTGAAAGTCGAAAAAATAGACTGGGTGTATGACTGGTAGTATGACTAAGTGTTTGTGTGGGTGTACAGGATGTATGAAAGAAACTAGTAGTATGACTGATAGTATGTGTGGGCGTACTAGTAGTGTGCAAGAAGTACTGGAGGTACTGGGGGTACAGGGGGTACCGGGGGTACCATGTGTACAGGGGGTACTGGGGGTACAGGGGTACCAGGGGTACTAGAGTACTAGGGGTACAGGGGGTACAAGGGGTACCAAGGGTACAGGGGGTACTGGGGGTACAGGGGGTACCAGGGGTACTAGGGGTACAGGGGGTGCAGGGGGTACAGGGGGTACTGGGAGTACAGGGGGTACTGGGGAAACTGGGAGTACAGGGGTACTGGGGGTACCGAGCAAGGAAGGACACGAATACTGGCAGAAGAAGACCAGGAAAGTTGCTCCAACTCCAAAACGGCTCGAAATGGTGTCCCTATACTACTATCAGACAACTTTAATGTTTAATATTCTCAAAATCTGAGGAAAATTTTTAATTGAAGAGATTTTTAATTGAAGAAAAATTTTTATAAACGTTTCTTCTTTCAGCAAAAGTTTCCCAGATATGTAAGAGAGGGACCCTCACACACCTCCCCCCTTCGGAAGAGGGATCGTCTCCTGACGAAACACGGAAAACAAATCACTCAGGCGATACAACACAATCATACAGAACAAAACAACCAAAAATTGGCTCAGGCCGTCAAACATAAGCTTGCATCTCAGGATGTAATAACGTTAACACACCTTTATAAAAATTAAGTAAATGAGTCCAATAAAGCAAGAAAATAAGGCAAGAAAATGTTTGAATAAATGATGGTTAAATGATGATTAAATAATTAATAAAATGAGATTAAAATAAGTCAAAATGAGGATAAGTCAAGTAAATAGTCAAATAGTCTGCAGCTATCGATAGTCAGTTCATGTGGTGAGGTCCAGCAGTTCCTGAAGCCATTCCGCCAGGGCCAAAGGGCTGGGATGAAGATTGTCCGGGAAATACGGCACGCGCTGTTCGGCATGGAGGCGACGGATCCGGGTCGGGTAGGTGCACAGATGGAATCCCTCCAGGGCCGCCTGGGTGGTAAGATCCGAATTGACCTGATTGATATCTGACATCTCGGTGGAATTTTGGCGAGGAACCAGCGTATTGATGATGACGCGGCCAGCGCCGAAGCGTCTCAGGGCGACGTCAATCAGGTCCCGAAAAGCCAGGGTCACACTCTCAGGAGTATGGCATTTTCGGATGTTTTTTAATTCCTGCGAAAATGACGATCCAGTCGACAGATGGTGGAATCAGATCGTCCAACAAATACAAGAGAACTTCTTCCACCAGTGCACCGCTTCGCGCCACAAGTCCCATCTGCAGTGGAGCGACGTTCCGGAAGCGATGCGCCGTAGAATCACTGACAAAAACCGCAGGGCAGTTGATGACAGGTGAGGGAAGAGGTCGGGCGACATTCCGGGCAAGTTTGAGGCCAACGTCGCATCGTTCCCATAGAGGTTGCACCCAGTAAGGTCCTGGTTTGGCTTCCGGACGAGACGTTGCAGGGAACACCCCGTCGACATCAGATACTCGTCCAAGAAAATCACCAAATAGTTCTGATTATCGGCCAAATCAGACCATTCCTGCAGAAGCTGGCTATGAGGCACCTACCTGGAGGCGATGTCGGAGGAGTAGCAACAATCTGCTCAGGCAGACGTTGGACTGGACCCTCCTGGCCCGCAGCGAGGGTTTCTTCATCCGGCGGCTGTTCACCATCCAGATGGTGAATGTCAGCGGAAACATCTAGTTGGACAACCACAGGTAGTCTGACTGCTCGAGGGGCTGAGTCATCGTAGGCTGAGTCAGCAGGAACCTCGGGATCACCGCCTGGTGATAGGTCGGAATTTGCCAGGGCAGGGGCTCCAGCTCGACTTCAAGGGCGATATAAGCAACCACATGATCGGGGATAGCGAGTTCGCCCGAATCGATTGAGTCTGCGGGCACTCCTAAGAACTAGCCCTCGAAATCTTGGTGCTGAAGCGCATCTGCGGTCACCGTCCGCCGATAGCCATCGTTGGCTTGGCTGAATGTCTGAAATAAATTACATTAAAGTCCAAATTATACGAAAGTTAGGAACCTGCCAAGAGTCAGGGGCATAAATTCAGGACGTACGCGAATACTGTATAAAACAAAAATAAGAACAAGACAATTTTCTCAACAGATAGATGCATACATATTAGACAGATATATAAAAAATTGCTCAACTAAATAACACAAAAGATGGATACAAAACACTAAATTTAAAATCGTGAAAATCAAACAATACACTTAAAAATATTTAAATGCCATAACTACGCAACATGTAAAAGAGTACGTAAAATGATATGTATCCAAGCACAAAACAACAGCGAAGATGCTTAGGCACAGCACACAAAACTACTATCTTAGGATCAAACACATGCACACATGTCACATCAGTCATGACACAAAAAATGTCCTAAATTACATGTATACGTAACAAATGCCGTTAAAAGATGCAAATAATAAAAAAACTTGTTAGCACGCCATGGAATTCAATATCAGGCCGATAAATGGAATATTAACTGTCAAATAGTACACTCATAATAGCTAAAATAGCACGTCACATTTAACAAATATGCTATTACAAAAAATGTGGCAAAACGTTGTCGAATTGCACTGCCAACCCTTTTCTTGGTGTTCTGCTCAGGCTGTGAATCAAGACAAAATGGAGAAAACAAACTACAACCGGAAACAATACAAAATAAAACCAAATCCAGCTAAAACAAAGATCAGAACAACGTGCAGTCTTGACAATTGGAGGAGGTTCAGGTGGCGGCCTGGGTCGGTATCCACATGTACTATCACAAGAAAGGCTCTCTTCAAACATTAGCATTGCCCCACAAAGCAATGGAAGCTGCAGTTTTAACAATACAGTAACATATCGACATTTTTGTTCAGAAATGACTTCTCCATTATAACCAAGTTTAAATACTTCTGCAACCATATGTTGCCTCAGCAAATTAGAGACATCATAGTAGCTCTCTACCATAGGCACACTCTCTGAGAATCTGTAGATGGCGGAACTTTTAGAATTCTTCACGTTAGCAGAGACCTCAGGGTCTGACTGCACTGAATATTATAATTCCTCTGTAATGCGTTCTTCCTGATTAGTCCTTGATTCCCAATAGCAGTTTGTTCTGTTCGATTTATAACTGTCCTCGGAGCGCAATCTATCCTTGAATGCGACCTCCACTTGATGCAGAGTGAATGCAGTACCAAAATGGTTACCAGTTATCCAACAACCTCTTACTAAGCAGCTAGCACCTTCTTTGTTGAATTAGATGCCCAAACATTGCTCCGGCTGATTACAGTCTACAAGTCGTTCTACTTCGCTCTGAATGCTTGAGTTTAAAGGTTCTTCGCATTTTGATAAATGCACGTTATCATCATGAAACAAACCATTATAGCCATTCGTTAGCACAGACTCAGAAATGTTCACGGAACTTCCTTCTACATTGCCAACTGAAAAGGTTTCAGGACAACCAATTCCCTCAGGGGAACCTTGCACTGAGCATGTAATCGTCTCCTTGCCGTGGTCCAATGAGTTGTCCTTTACTGGATGGATGCATTCTATTGTGGTCTGAGGGTTACTCAAAATCCCAACAACACAGGACATATTATTGCTTCTCGTTGCTGAATAAGCTAATGCTTTACCTTTTTCAGGTAGACTGTTAAGGCAAGTTGTTCCATCTATTTGGCATACGGAGTAATCAAAATTACAATAATCAAGATTGCTTACTTTTCTGTTATGACCATTTTGTAAAGATAAGAAGCAAAACCTTGAAGGATCCCAGACAGTTGATTCAGGCTGATACCTGACAGTATCGCTGTCTACCATATTGCCATTGGATCCAAACATGCCACTTGAACTCGTCTTGGAGCCGGATTGTCTTTCAGATGCTCTGGGGTTATTACTCGAACTCCCAAAATTAGGCGTATCGACACGGCCATGCATTGTTTTATTACACATGGTCCACTTGCGAATTCCATCAATGTATTGTCCGGAGACGTGTTTAGTATGACCTCTGGACCTCTGATTCCAGTTTGACCTTCTCGGACCTCTTTCACTAGCATACCTTAGACTCTCCACTTGACGGGTCAAGTTTTCAACTAGCCGCAGAATCTTCGCTGTTTTACCAGGGTCACAGGTTTTATGCTCAGACATGTTGAAAGGTTGTGCCATTAACTCACTGTCTTCAAGCAACCATTGTTTCTCCGTTAGAGTCTGGAATCGTGACAATGTTTCTGACTGTACATAGCTTGCCAAATTAGTCGGATTCGATCCCGAGTTAAATCCAAGAATGTCCACATTTCTGTACGGGCTACTTGTACTCTGTCCATGCGGATAGCCACCAAATCCTTTGAGCAAAGAAAGATCAAGTTTCCCAGATACCAGTAGATTCGCCTCATGTCGCTTCGCTAGTTTCACAGCTTCTTCGAAGGTTTCCGGGTCCGAGATAAGGACTAGCTGCTGTATGCAGTTTACCAAATTATTGACAAAGAAATCCTTCATAAGTATCTTCTGCGCCTCCAATCCAATGTTAGGATAAGCATTCCTAACCAATTTCTGAATCGCTAAGGCAAAGTCACAAACGGTCTCTCCAACGAGTTGCTTCTTTCCGCGCAGTTGCGCTCCACTGAGCTTAACCAAGTCTTCAGTCTTCAAAAGAGGCAGTAACTTACTTTTAAGGTCTGCATAAGAGCGCTTTTCCTCAGAGCTCAGGCTCTGGTACGCCTCTAAGGCACCTTCCCGCAAGTAGGCAGGCAAAGTCTTGGCCATCTTGTCTTCGTTCCAGGAGCTGGCTTGGGCCAAAAGTTCAAACATCACCATGAATTCTGAGAAGTCCTCGCCCAACGGGCCAGCGAACGGTTCCAAAACAATAGGTGCATCCTTCTCTAAAGCGCTTTCTAGGCAGTCGAGTTTTTGTTTGGTCGAGTGTTCCAAAAATTCCAACCGTGCTTGCAGCTGCCTCAGGGCAGCCTGCTGTTGCGACAGCATTTCATTCATTGACCATTGATAGTTCGCAGGCTTGCCTGGTTCCTTTTTTGTTTCAACAGCTTCCGCAAAACTGTCGGCCATGACCTGAAAGGCCTTACGTCGCCTAAAAATATTAGATGAAATTAAATAAAAATTTAATCAACTGACAACAACAAAACAACCAAATTGCTATTACGTGATATACGAATTGATGGGCTTCTTATACTTCGCCCTTGCCAGAATATTTAGAGCAAAACTGCACATGAAAAGAAAAAATACCAGACAAAAAATAAAAAATGCTACTGCCAAAATTCCGTGGCAGACGAAAACAACTAGCCAACCTGGCTGAAAAACCAAGACCTTAAATCCGAAGGTCCGAGATGAGAGTGTCTGCCAAGTCCGTGGCAGAAAAGTCCTTGGCCGAATCCGAGGCAAATCAAAAACAAAAACAACTGCCAAGTCCGTGGCAGAAAAACGGAAAAAAGATCCAAAAACATAAGCGAATAAAAATAAATATTGACCTATGCTGCGAGCGCAGGCAGGGTAGGAGTAGAACCTTCCCCTACCCTACTCGCAGCGCCATTTGTGAAAGCCTAAAACTATGGTGAACCCCAATAGCAAAAGCTGTTATTTTAATAATAATAATCATAATAAAATATTATTTAATAATACGAAATTAAAGTAAGAGTCCCGGAGGAGCACCCATGGTGCAAAGCAAGCACTTGTGAGTCTAAGCTGGCCTCAGGGCCATCACCGTCTGAAAGGTGAAACAAACTAGTAAAATACAACGAAACAAACAGCGAGCAAGTACATAGGAGCAAAAGCAACCGTCCTCGTAGAAGGAAACTTAAGACTGGTCTGAATCGTCTGCAAAACTAAACCCAAACGTTTGCAAAGAGGAGCTAAAGTTCCGAAGTTCATAGCCAATTGCTCAGGCAAGGCGAAACATCTAGCAGAGAAGCCTAATCTGCAGTATTCAGGCATATGCCGTTCAAATACAACGAAAACATAAATGCCAGAGAGCTTATAATTCAGAGAATTAAGCTAAGATTTCCAGAATTAAACGCAGCAATAAAGGTTACACTAAAGACTACCAGTCAAAACACAATAAGAAGCAACTCAAAACAAATGTTCTAGATCCAGCACAAAATATCAAAGCTTCAAGAGAGGGACCCTCACAAATTCAAAAATTGAGACGAATTTTTGATAATTTTTTGTAAGAATCTTCTAACACGTCTAGTCATTAGTAGTTTTGAAAAAATTATAATGTAGTTGACGCTAGAAAATTGGTTTCACTTGTACTAGAATCTGCTTAGCTTCGGTGAGCGGACAGGAAGCAGACTAGCCATTGCAAGTCTTTTACAGATTGAGTAAAATTCAGGTCAATTTTTTTAATTTTTATTGTTAAAATTTCTTGCAGTAAAAGGAATTTGGACTGTTTTTGATGAGAGGATCATGAAGACGAATAAATTTCCAAACTTTCTGCATAATATCGTTCCATGACTCAAAAATTGGTGTGCAGCGGTTTAAAATTGGATTTCGGAAAAATCCAGAGCGGATCTAAGTAAAGTAAGGGGTGGATCAAGAAGTACTCCACAAGAATCATGATTCAAAACGTTTTGGGTCTGACTCAAGCAATGGGTGTGCTAAGGGTCCATACATAAGTAAGCAAGGGGCTTGACTTTGTTTTCGGATATTTTTACTAATAATTAAAGCAAAGTTAGCCAGTTTTTTATACATTTTTGCTGCTTAAAATTCGCTCCTTTTATCAATCAAAACGGTGATGTAAGAAATGTGAGCGTAAAGTAATGTAAAAATGAAACGGTATTTAGTTGAGCATATTATTGAGCATATATTCATATTCATACTCATATGTTGTGCATATATCTTGTTATCTTTAAAGAAACCTCAAGTTTAGAAATTAGAATGAAGTTAATTTTTTCTGGCACAGGGTTAGAGGATTTAATGAACGCATTGATATCGGCTGTCTTTTTGCATTAAAGCATTATACTTAATTAATCGGTTAATATTAACTATTTTTCAACAAACAACGTCAGCATTCCCTTTCCAAATTCCTTTCCTTGATTTCCGTTTCCCTTGATCTGAGGACACAATTTTAGAAAGGAATAGACTTGCTGTGTTTTTATTTTTCTATTTCAGCCCCCGATTGCTATTTCTGTGTGGAAGGTGAATGTTCAGAAGGGTTTGGAATTGCCTGTTTTGGTAGAGAAGAAGACGATGATGGAAAGTATGATAGTCTTGATGAGTGTTCGGCGAAATGTGGCCTACCCGACTCATCGGATGAGATAGGTACTAATTAGTTGATTAATGGATAAATTAACGTTTTTGCATTAGTAACGAATTAGGTGAGGTAATTAGTTGAGTCAATTGCGAGCATAAATCCGCCCCCTGCAGGTGAAGTTCGTGTGCGATTTTAGAAATACGATATATGCATTCATTAACGCTTTACTGCAAGGAAGGCTTAAAGTTCTTGGAAATTTTGGACCAACAATGTATTAATAGGCAGGTAAATAATAAGCCTAACCAATTACATAATAACATATATAATAACAATAACATACATAATAACATACACAATAAGCCTAGAGGTCATTAATAGAAATATTGCAAACATATGAAAATACCAGCCAATGTCAATATAGCTTTTTCCTGTATTAATAAAAAGTTTTCATTTGCAAACATAATTATTTAGGATTGAGCACAGAAATCGGTAGTAAGCTTTTACTTAATCACATAATATTGCTTCAGTTTAAAGCATTAGTCTTTGCATATTTTAGAGCAAATATTCTGAAATAGTGTAAATGAAATTTTAGTTAGCAAAAGTGATGAAGAAGAAAATGAACCTGAACCTGAAACTGAAACTGAAACTGAAACTGGAGAGAGATTTTACTGCGAAGATCGCCAGTGTATTGCCTGTTCCGGCGAAGACTGTCCGGCCGAGTCCTTCGAATTCGAACAGGAATGCACCATCGACTGTGTTCCCAGTGGTAGGTTCCACACAGAGTACATAATACATAAGAGTATGACAAACTGAATCTGGCTACACTCTTAGAAATGTTCCAGTAGAAAGTACAGGAATTACTTTTGTAGATGATAAATACAAAAGCTTTTGTAGAAATTACAGGTTACGTCTTGTAATTTCTACAGGACGTCGTTGGTAGTTTATACCAGATCTTCTTTTGTAGAATGGACTACAATGTAGACCAGTATTCATACAAATGAATCCTGTAGTTTTTACTGTTTTACAGGTTTACTCTACAGGAATGTACTCGATACGCTGATGCCGCAAACTGACTATATCAGGGTGGCAGTGATCGTAATTTTTGAAGACTGAAATTCTTGAATTTTTTGAAATTTTCAGTCTTTCAACACCCCGTGGGTGAATTGTTTGTAACGGCCGCTCCCTGCCGAAAATATTTTGGGAGTGGCCGTCCCCCGCATCTGCCCCTCCCCCCTTTTTGAAATAACAGGTCGCTCCAATTTACAGGTTTTGTTTTGTAAAAATTACAGGTTTGGTATCTGATTTAGTATTGTCAAAAAAGTGGACCAAAGCTACAGGTTTTCTTAGTATTTTCTACGAGAAACTCCTGTAATAAAAACTACAGGTTTCCTTAGTATTTTCTACAAGAAACTCCTGTAATAAAAACTACAGGTTTCCTTAGTATTTTCTACAAGAAACTCCTGTAATAAAAACTACAGGTTTCCTTAGTATTTTCTACAAGAAACTCCTGTAATAAAAACTACAGGTTTCCTTAGTATTTTGTACAGGAAGTTTCTGTAATTTTTAGTATTAGAGACACCGCTAAAAATACAAAAGTAATTTGTGTGGAAAATACAGGAAGCTCCGCTAGTGACTGACCGCACAGGAGCACTTTTGTAGAAAACTACAAGAATTCCCGTAAATTCTACAGGAGTCTTTTTAAGAGTGTAATTCTCGAAATTTTGTGCTACAAGACAAGATACACTAATGGTTTTTATCATGCCCATATGCACGAATTTTGGGAAAATAATTAGTTATTTTAGAATTCCACTGTGACGCTTTTACGGGGGAGTGCAGTCCTTGCCTGGGCAACAGTGGTTGTGCTGTCAGCACTACTTCCATATTTTTCCCATCAGAAGATACTTGCACAGCGAATTGCGGTGAGTACCTTAATCAACTGGTTAACTACACTTTAACATGGAACAATACAGAAGACATAAGTGCTCTTAGTTTATATAGTCAAAATTAGTCCACCTAAAAACAAACGTCAGTTGAGCTGACCGAAATAATTATTTTGGTCCTTTTCGCGAAACAGTAAAGCGGACCAAAAAGTTCTAAATTTAACTCGACCATTTTCATGACTGATTAAAAAGGGGGATAGTCAAACTTTTTTTTTCCTGTAGTGCCACACCCCAGTTGCTTTCGCGATGAGGGGTAACGCCAGACTCATTTTGCTCAGGGTCCATAGTCTGGCGTTGAATAATTGCAAATGCAATTACCCGAGGCAAAGGCAAGGCTACTGCCGGGGCAGAAGTGGTCATGATACACTCACTGGATCCTGACCACCCGTCAGCTCCATTCAAAGGGGTTTCCCCCCTTGACTGGCCAACTCCTTGAAAATCTCGGATAAGTACAAAACAATTATGGGGGATTTTTCTGGCGCGGCTGCACCATGCCTATGCTCTAAACAAATTTGTTGCCGGCAGGCAACAGTCAATTTTGAAGTTTCGTGTTTTGAGTTGCGAAAGCGGAGTACCTCTGCATTCCTCCGCAGTCAACTCAAGTGTCGATTTGTGTGTTCTTAAGTACAACATTTCAGAGCAATTATCTAACCATTTGTGTTAAAAATTAATTTAAGCTGGTTGCGAATGCAGTATGAACTTCACATGAGTTGAAGTCTCTACTGAACCAGCAATAAGAAATAAAACAGACAAATTAAATGTGAATGCTTTAATTTTGAGTATTTTATGTTATATTTTATGCACAATAGACACAGAGGGACCTTTTCCACCCTCCATGCCTATTGCTTTGATATGATCTAATATGTCATGAAAATTTAAAATATAATATTTTATAAGTAACATATAATATAAAATTCCATAATCTTAGCTTTGATCGAAATGTTTTCCCCGATGAGCTGACCACCGCGTCATAGACCATGAATTTGTAGGAGTGTTGGCACAGGAGAATTTGCAGGTTTGTTGGCACAGGAGCCTGCTAATTGCAGGCTCCCCATTGTGCTAATTTTGAGTGATCCAGGGTGAGCGCGGAGCTGAGTATCATAAGCCTAAATGCAATTTAAAAGCTATTTTAATCCAAATGACTGTTACTGAGCGCATTACCCAAATGTAAGCAAATTTTTACTTAACCTCCAACGGTCTGTTCGTTCTTTAACTCTACAGTGCGTACTACTGGCGATACAAATTATCTGTCCAATATTTATCTTTAGGATAAGCAATCATTCAATGCAAATATCCTGGTCAACGTTAAAATGTGGAAGCTGGGTACTCGACAACAAAATATCTGGTGTTGTAGTCTTGAGTACCCTGTTATTGCGCAAAAGTTTCTAACTATAAAAGAAAGGGTTGTTAAACTTAGCGTGAGTCTGATTGACAGTCAATGAGCCGGAAATTTTCAGGTGTTCGTTTTAGCGTTGTGTTTTCGGACAAGGAGGCAGGAAGATTGAACTAGAATCATAAATTGATTGAATGCAGTCCAAAGAACAATATATACATGTTGCAGGCTAGACCTTGTGTTTCAAAATTCTTTCAAGTTTTCAAGTACTTATAATTGAAACTGAGATATATTTATATACCAAAATAGCGAAACGGTTGGACTGAGATTGAAATCTCACCTCGCTTCTCCCTACAACTTTAGTGGTCGGATTTTAAAAGAAACAAGTTCCAAAACTATACAATTAAAAGTAAACTTAGCTTTCCAAAACGCGGCTATTCGTTGGCACGTAGGTGATCAGATCCTAGTCAAACTTGAGTGGAGTTAAACAAGTTTAACTGGCCAATTTTGACACTACTCTACCCTACTCTACGCTTTCTCGAAACGGCCCAAAAAGACATAATATCGTAATTGTAATTGTATTTTAGTTTTATTTTAATTTTAATTTTAATTTTTTTTGTACTGTAATTATTATTTTAGGATCCAACACTGAGCTGCTGTGGCGTTGCGTTTCGGGCACCTGTGGGATTTTCAGTCGTATGATCAATGATACCACTTTTGAAGATGGTTTTGAGACGGAAGAATTGTGCTTGGCATCTTGCCAGCTGGACGAAACTGAAATCCAAAGTACTCTCCCAGTTACCCTAATTAATACTTTCATTATTAATTACTAGTTATTACTAATTTCATAGAGTTTTTCTGCTACGAATGGTAAAAAAGTTGGAAAGTATGTAATATATCGTATAATATAACTAATATAGTATAACCTGTTTATGCTACTGTTAATTTTTTGTGATTTTTTTAGTCGAAGAGGAAGAATCGGTGGCAGGTGAAAATGCAACGGATGGGACAAGATATTATTGTGAAAATCGTCAGTGTTTAGAGTGCACTGGCGAAGAGTGTCCGGAGACCACCTTCGAACACCTTGAACTCTGCTCCATCGATTGCATTCCCACAGGTCTGGTGGATTGTTTGTTGTTGTTATTGTTGTTGTTGGCGGGCTACTCAGCTAAGAGGCTATATGAAGTGTGCCAACCTTTGTCTCTCCCCATCAGTCATACGTAGTTTGACTTTCGTTATTGTCAAGTGCACTAATACATGATGAGTGCTATTCCTCAGTCGGAAGCTGGAGCAGACACCTTCTGGGCGTTTCGGCTCTGGTAGCGAGACATCCCTCATGCGCAAGGTAGAGGAACAGAGCATCGTTCGACACTCCAAGCCCCTAACGCAGATAGGGTGGAGGCAGACATGTGCAGGAGGGGAAGTTTTGGGGAGGGTGGATGAACCGCCGGAAAACCGGCTTTGTCCGGTTTTTTACCCAAAAATACGGAAAAATTTGGATTCTGGGGAGGGGGGTGAGCGACCCCTTTGGGGGAGGGAGAGGTCCCGGTCTGGAGGGAGTGAACCCCCCCAAACCCCCAAGCACATGTGTGGGCGGAGAAATCAGATACAAACCCAGAAAGCTAAAATAAACAAAGTCACCGTCATGACTATTTTAGTTTACTGTAGCTAACAATATTGTAAACTAATTTGCATACTGATGTATCGACTTGTTTCAGAGTTTCATTGCGATGCGTTCACATCCCAGTGCGTCCCCTGTCTGGGTAACACTGGCTGCGCGCTCACCTCAACGTCCGTATTTTTCCAGTCAGATGACGAATGCACTGCCAACTGTGGTATAGCATTTAAATTGTGGATTGACTACAACCCGTTAATTTCCATTCAGAAATGTAAATTGTTAAGTTTAAATGTGAAGAATTAGATGACCATTTAAGGAAAAGTTTCCAATTTTAGGAGTGAACACAGAACTGTACTGGACGTGCGAGGACTTCGGCTGCGCTGTTCAGGGTCGAATGATGAACAACGGAGAGCCGCGCGTCGGTTTCATGACAGAAGAGGACTGTACAGCTTCCTGTAACGCGACTGTAGAAACTGGTCAGTTGTAATCAGTCTTAGCAAGAGTACATAATAGAATTCTTTGAAGTGAAGGAGGGTCCAATTTGCGGGGGGGGGGGTTAGCCATTAGCGAGCAGAGGATGTGTCACGCTTATAATACATAGAGTATGCCAGCTGTCATACTCTTATGTATATTATGCACTCTTGGTCTTAGCTCTTAGCAAGAGTTTATATTTTATCTCATAAAGAAAGGGCAAAAAATATTCCTCCGTATCACACCTGTGTCTAAAATTCGCAAAACTTAACCGATTGAGCTTAAATTTGGTATGTGTGGGTGCGTTTTAACGCATTTCTGATCGATATGTGACAAAAATTAAAAAATTCAAAGAATTAAATTTTTAAGTTTTTAAGGGGGGGGGACCAGAAACCTTTTGTCTCCGATTTCGCCTTAACGTTGCATGGAGGGGATTTCATGGTCGCTGAAAACGTATCTGAAAACAATTTTTCGATCCAGCTTTTCGTTAGCTAGAAATGAGTTTAAACGTTAAGCTTACATCTTTAGCGTTTACTGAGCTAACAAAAAATTGGTGTTCAGCGATCCTGAAAACCCCTCTTTGCAACTTTATTTATAAATGGATGCAGACCTTTTTGAAACTTCATGAGCTAGCAAAATATTACTGCAAGCAGACTGTTGATATCAAAGACCCTCGTCTCGATCCGAATTTATTGCACACTAACAAAATTGATTTTAGAGATCGCTTCATCAGATGAGCCGATAACAGAAGACTTCAACAACGGAGGAACGGAAAATGATGCCCTACTCTACTACTGTGCGGAGGGTCAGTGTGTGGAATGTTTCGGCGACGAGTGCCCCGAAGACTTCTACTTTAACCCCGAGGAATGCAACATCAACTGTGTACCAAGTGGTGAGGAACAGAAATAAGATCTACAAAAGTGGATAGCATCTGAAACAATTTTGAAGTTCAACAAACGTTTAGAATGTGATGTAATTACCATAACTATATGATGGACTATTTAGAAATCTTGAATGATAGGTCACATTTGCGGGGGGGGGGCGGGGTCCCGATAGAATGCTTATTGTAGAAGCGTGTGAACATACTCAATTGCGTACTAGGTACTGATTTGCGGGTGGTCCACTAGCTACGCAATTGCGGGGGGGGGGGTGGTGGTGGGCCGTTAGCGCGCAGAGCATGGCTCGCAAGCTGATAATGAGCATGGCTATGCCTCCTGCCAGCTGTCACACTCTTATGTATTAAGTACTCTTGGTAATAAATAGGTATGTTCGTGTTTTTGTGTTTTCATTTTTCTTTGTATTTTCTAGAATACCATTGCGATGCACTCACTGGGGAGTGTACTCCATGCCTGGGTAACAACGGATGTGCTCTCAGCACCACATCGGTTTTCTTCGCCACTGATGATCAGTGTACTGCAGATTGCGGTATAGCACCAAGATTGAATTGTAGAAATTTGTAGAAACAGAATTTCCCTTGAATATGCAACCGGAGCCGCGTTGCAAAAGATTCTCCTAAGCCTAGAAGCGCTCTTAAGTTCAGCTTAGGTGCTCACTTAGGAGAATAGGGTTGCAAAAGATTCTCCTAAGCTAGGAGTGCTGTCTACCACCCCTAACTTTTCTGCTAAGTTGGCTGAGTTTTGGAGCAGCGCCAGTTAAACTTAGGAGAAATCTTTTGAAACAGATTTAGGAGGTCTCCTAACTCACTCCTAGACAGCTCCCAGACACCCTCCTAAGTACCCTCCTAGGAGGGCACTTAAGAGAATCTTTTGCAACGCGGCTTTCGAGAAATTTGCATTTTGACCTCAGTTATCACGGCTTTCTCGAGAAACTGTGGATACTAGCTGTGTAAAATTTCGATGTGCTAAGAATATAAAATTGCCATTTGCTACAGTTCATTCATTGTCTGTGGGTTTGTCTTTACCTTGAATATGCAAATTAGGTTAGTACTGTTGTACCATGCTGTAACATTTCTGTTTTCAGGAACGCAGACTGAAGTTGTTTGGAAGTGTGAATCCTTCGGCTGTGCTCCTTTCGGTAAACTTCAAGGAGAGGAAATTGAGGCTGAAACTTTTGAATCGGACGAAGCCTGTCAGAAGACTTGCATTGCTTTTGATGCTGGTATGATGTAATATATACGGCTTTTGTGTACTGCGTGGGGACCACGAAATAAATTTGACCTTTTTACGGCTCATTGCACTCAATTAAGGAAGTCCGTTTTTAGTTGCTAGGGGAACAATAGCCTGACATACACAAAAGGTCAATTCTGGGTGAGAGAGACTTTCTTTCGATAAATGCTACAGTAATTGATGCAATACTTTAGTTAGCAAATCGGGTTGTTTGGTCGCTATTTGTGGACTAAATTTTAATTTAATTTCAATTGAAGTTCTAAAATTTTGAGAAGAAGTTTTAGAATTTACCATATTGTAAATTTTATAGATGTTCATGCCGTTTACACACAATGGCTCTTAGAAACACCTAAACACTAAACACCAAACAGTAAACGGTATACGTTAGATGTTTTGATTCTGTAAATTAATGGCCGGAATTATGCTAATATCAGATAAAAACTGTCTTAATCCTTAAAGCATTTAGTTTAGCTTTGACTTGTCCGGTTTCATTTGCGGTGCCAACATTGAAAGCTATTTGCTGGAAAAGTCTCCAGCTTAGGCTGTTGACGAGAGATCCTTCCATATCTTCTATCAGTTCTTACAGGGCACTACTACAGAAGAAAAAAAACATTTCCTTCTTGAGGGATATCAAAAGCTACAGATTTCTATCAAATGGTTACATTCCAGTACCTGGTGTTGAGGACAAATTGGAATTTATGAGCACAGTCAAGTCCATGCGAATCATGGGTTTCCAGGATGAGGAAGTTTCTGCTATTTTCCGTGTAGGGAGTGCGGTGCTTCACTTTGGCGGCAATATGGAGTTTTTTCAGGAAAAGAAGTCAGATCAGGCTGTTCTACTTGATGACACGACTGCTCAAAATGTCTGTCATTTGATGGGTCTTCCAGGTTACGGAATTTACTAAAGCCCATTTTAAAACCTCGAATCAGAGTTGGCCGAGAATATGTATGTTCATAGGGCTCAGAATAAGGAACAGGCAGAGTTTTCAGTTGAAGCTATTTCCAAGGCTTGTTATGAACGAATGTTCAAGTGGCTTGTTTACCGAATCAATAAGTCATTGGACCGAACTAAACGAACGGGAAAAGCAAGAGTTTCCGTAATTTCATTATAGTATTGGCTGATATCATATTTGAATGCAGGAAATTTTTAAGGAATCTTTTAAGTTAAAAGTTAGGATCTTCGTTTCCACGACATTTTCATATTGGCAGACATTGCATCAATGACTGTAGCATTTGGGATTCTGTGGGGACCTAATCGAAGGAAAGTCTCTCTCACCCAGAATTGACCTTTTGTGTAAGTCAGGCTATTGTTCCCCTAGCAACTAAAAACGGACTTGATTGAGTGCAATGAGCCGCAAAAAGGTCAAATTTATTTGGTGGTCCCCACACAGTACACAAAAGCCATATATACTAATACTATATAATTAATTAGGCCAAGATGGTGTCCGCTCCAGCTTCCCATTGTGGTGACAGTTTCCAGGCGATGTAGCGAGAGTCATAAAGGGAGAGAAGAATTAACAAGACGCACTTACAATACGTAATTACCTTTGAATGCACATTTTGTAGTATTTTTGACTACACGACACCATGCATTGCTTTTGATGCTGGTAATTAATAACAATTAATTAGACGCACTCACGCAACATAATCTTAAATCAACATTTATACCATTGTTGGATTACACTACACCCTTTTTTCTTTGTTTCCTGATTGTTTAAGTTTCAATTTAGACCCAACGACGCCGGCAGCAAGCGGGAATACTAAATACTACTGCGAAGATAGATCATGCCGTTCCTGTGAAGGAGACGAGTGTCCAGAGGATGTTTTTGAGAGTCCTGAAGACTGCCAAATAAATTGTGTGCCTCAAGGTATTAATTTAACCACTGAAGTCCAGAAAAATCGAAATTTCGGTGTCATTTGAATCCGATTAATTTTGTTTGAATAATAAATTTGAACTCTACGAATGAGAACCGTCTGATATTTGGCCGGTTCCGGATTACGATAGCAGAATACGGAAGTATTGCAGTAGGTTAACTTCATCAACTTTAACATAAAGTTTATGTATACTTTATAGCACGGCTCTGTGTGCATTCAGAGATATATACGCGCGCCGTGCGGGAAGCTCCGAGTGTGTGGCACGAGTTGCCACGCACGAGGGCTTCCCGTGCGAAGATGCATACATCTCTGAATGCAAGCAATGTCGTGTTGTAAAGTACTTATACAACGAAACAAGCTACAAATGAAGCTTCCACTAAATTTTGGAAAGAAACAGAAACTACCGTAATCCTCTGCTTCAGACATGTGCAGGAGGGGGAGTATTAACGCGGCCGAAAAACCGGGTTTTCCGGCGTATTGGCCAAAAAACAGAAAAAAACCGGATTTTGGGGGGCGATGGACCCTTCTGAGTCGGTGTACTCCTAGTCTGGGGAGGGTGATACCTCCCCCCAAACCCCTCAAGCAAATGTATGCTCTGCTCTACCCCCACCAAACGGGGAGGGGGTCTCTGCAATCTGATTAGCTGTTGGCTACCCCACCCCCACCAAACGAGGAACATTCGCGTATTGTGGTCGGAGCACCATTACGCAATGCCAACAAGAGAAGCCCTCTAGTGGCTTACTCTTCTTCTTAAATATAGTACAATTACGCACTCTTGCTTGTATCCTTCTTGGATCCGTCTGCGCGTTTTCCTCATTCGTTTGATGTATTTATGATTTGCTATTTGTTTTCTAGAATTTGCATGTGACGGTTTGACCGGTCTCTGCGAACCCTGTCTTGGTCCCATCGGCTGCGCTCCTTCGCCTCACATTGTCTTTTTCACTGACGAGGGCCAGTGCTTCACAGAATGTGGTAGCGGTTATTTCCTAATTGTTGTCAAAAAAGCCAGTTATTAAATATGCATGCTTGTTTCTGAAGGTATAAGGTGCATGATAAGGGAAGCAGACATAGGAAAGATTGATAAGCCTGATATGGTTCGTTGGTGTACACGCTGGTCAACACATTTGATTGCAGTTCTGAGGTGACGTGGTTCGATAGAAGAAGAATTTGCCTTCAATAGTCACTGGCCTACTCGTGGCGTAGTCCGGCTTGTCCCTAGTCCACCAGCGCTACTATTAATAACTTTTTCTGATTAAATTTTTGTATGTTTAGGTGTATCAACGGTGGTATCGTGGATCTGCTCATCGGAAGGTGGATGTAGTCCCTGCGTTGGCGACAACTGCCCACAAGACAGCGGACTCACTCTATACAGTAGCTCTGAAGCCTGCTCTGCCACCTGTGCACCTCCACCAGAACCAGATGGTATTCCTAGTAAATTTCAAGTTTCATTAACTGTATTAAAATTCAAAATCAAAAATAAATGAAATATAAAAATCAAAACTGTACTACAAATGGCAGAGGCAGAATCAAAATGATTTAAAAAATACTTATGTTTAATACCAATGCTTCAAATGAATTCCGAAAGGTTGAAATTGGCACCTTAAACTAGTTCCAAAGTCTGGGAGGGGGGGGGGTCATAGCTGAGTGGTAGCGTACCCTACTTCATAGTCAGTCAAATCGATGGTTCGATCCCCGCTCTGGATGATTTTCCTCAATTATTTCAACAATTCACACTCAATTTGCAATTTGAACACGGAATTAAATTGACTAAATTTAAAAAAAACTTGGTTAAAGTTTTACCTAATTGTGAAACCCATTCCATGCATCTTTTCTCATCCACATGGAAGCGATAACTTAATAAATTTAAAAAAAATTGTAACTTAATTGTTTGTTTTTTCTGTTTCAGTTTCCCTGGAGTCCTGCTTTGTCTGTGAGACTGGCTCCGGTCAGTGCAGCACTGCAGAGGGCCCGGCCTGCAGTCCACCCGACGGATCTTTTGCCAAAGTTTACAACAATGCTCAGGACTGTGAACAGAAGTGCAATAGTAAGCTAAATCTGTATACTAAAAGTCTACTTATAAGAAGAAGAGAAGCCACGAGGCCTACCAAATTAAACATTTTAATTGATAAAAATAAAATTGCAGTTAAGTATTAATATAAATTTATATTACTGTATGTCTATATGTCTGCTGATGATATTGTTGAATGGATAAAAAATAAAATTTATTAATGAAATATAAATATGTAATATTGTATAACGCGGTCTATATTTACTTTACTATGTATGTTTATTTATGGTATCATTTATGCATTTTTTTGCTAAAAACGTAGTTTATAAATGTTAAATAATTTTTTATATGTTCAGATGCAACTGTAGCTGTGAAATCCGCAGAAACTGAAACGGAGCTGATCGAAATACCGGAACTGGAACCCGATACACAGATCGATCCGTTGGAGGAAATTGAGCCCGAAGAAGGGGAAACCGAATTCGAAACGGAAGAACCGGAAATAGAAACGGAAATTGCGGACGAGCTGGGCGCGGATTTTGAAACGGAAACGGAAGCCATCGAAAATACTACGACTGAAGAAATAATCACGGAAGAATCAGCGGTTGATGGAAGAACGGAAGACGAAACTGAAACGGAAACTGAAACTGAGCTAGAAACCGATTTGGAAGCTGATTTGGACGTTGATTCGGTTGCAAGCAGCAGAGGTAAAGCAAACTTTTTCAGCAGTGGATAATTTTGTGATACACGTAAGGCTTCTTGCATTGCATTGTGTCTCGGCTCACCAAGCAAGAGACGAAGTATTTCCCGTATTTCGAAGAAGAATCCGACATTAAAATTTCTTTTGAAATCAGAATTTTGTCTATAAAATTTAAAGATCAGCATTCTTCCATTTCAGGCTGCGGCGGTACCCTGCTGTTCGATGCCGTGATCGTGACCACGGAAACCGTTTTCGAATTCGATGTGGCCGCGGAATCCGACACACCGGAACATTGCGCCCGGATTTGTCGGGAAAACGGACAGTGTCTGATTGCCGGATTTATGCACGGAAACGAGGAACACAAATCCATGTGCTATCTTTCCTACATTCTACCGGAGGACCAACTCGACTGCAGTGATGAACCGGTCGAAAAAGTCGATACGAAATTCCCCGTTCTGGTCAAATGCATTCAGTGCCAACTCTAACCGCCCCCTACCCTCTTGCGTCCCCCATCAGAGTGTTTGTCCTCTCTGTGAAAGGTAAATCCTAGCGTTTGACGACAATTGTTTTCTGTCCGTGACCTTCGCTTCTCCGTCTCTTGACTGCGTGATCTGCCACGATGTGACTTGCAGAACATATAGTCTACATTCTGAAAAAAAACAACGGATTGAGCTAAAATTTGAATCAGGACGATTGTCGTTTGTCTAGATTTCCTGCAACGAACGGAGCAACCTTTCTGCCTGCACTTTCTCTTACTAATTTAGCTTTTGTTTCTTGAAAAGGGTTTTGGTCGAAGTGAACCATTGCATTAATGATAAATTAATTTTAATGATTAGTTTTTAATTGTAATAAGTAGTCAACTTCTGCAATTCTGTTTAACGTGATCTTGTAAGTTTGCCTGGTCTGTCCAGTTTTATTATGCCCGCAAATTGTAAACATTTTTGTATTTTAGGTTGAAGTCAACATTTCCGGTGCCACCATTGCAACAATTGCACATTTTCTTACGATTTATATTTTTGACTCATTTTTTTGGCATTGTGTCACTTTTGTATTGACTTTCGTGTTCCCAATCTTATTGTCTGGGAATTAAAGCCAAATTTGTTTATTTGTTGTCTGTGTAAACTGTACCATTGACAGTAAGCGTAAATCATTAGTCTAAGCAAACCCACTAGGAGTGATTCTATTTTGGTCCAATTCCTCTAAACTTCAGAACTTGATCGATCAGCTGAAATGGGTTCCCATCCCACTCTTCCTGTGAAATCATTATTATTATTATTATTATTATTATTGCAAAAGTTATCGATTTCGTGAAAATAGATTTTTATTCGCAACAGGTCCCTTTACTTAGACCAAACCTGAAAGTTCATTGGCCAACGACTGAGCTCGTTTAACTTAGAAACAAAGGGTAGAAGTAGTATAGTCTGCAAACAGAAACTTCTATACGTTCTGATTTATGCATGGATAAAGTCTTAGGATAATTCCCACCTTACAAATCGAAATTTCAAAAAAAACAAGTGCTTGTGGTTTGTAGAGATTTAAAGATAGAAGTACTTGTAATGAGAGTTGTCTTGACTTGCATTTAGCGATCCTACCAAGCTTTGCAGTTTTCACCAAGATATTAATTGGGCTTTTATTTGGGTTTTTGTCAGGATTTAAATTGCATTGAGTTGTTTCAGTGTTTATTTCTAAATAGCTATACAAATGTAAATTACAATTACTGTAACACAAAATAAATCAGGCAATTCAATAAACACCAAGCTTGACAACATCTGAACACAAAACAAGCAGTGAACAAGTAGAATGTACTCGGAAAAACTCAAACGAATAGTGTATTTGCACTTAAACCATAAATGCTTTGCGGAAAAACCCATTGGATTTAAGAGAAATTATTTCACTGCGGAGCTGCAAAACTAAGTGATTAAGCAATAATTTCAGACAAAATAAAACTCCCAGATTCTACCACAGACTTAACAAATTTGGATATCTAAAAATCTGACACGGCGACACGAAATTTGAATTTCCTTTTCTGAATTTCTTTCCCAACCGTTTATCAAAGCTCAACTATCAGCGACAGCATTGCACCCTTCTGATAGAATTTGTATCGATCTGGTATCGATTAGAGGCAATCAATTAGACCGTCACTGATCGGTTTCTTCATATCATCGGGCGTGGTTCGATCAATGATCAGGGCTCCATCGCTTCTGGAGTAGCACATCACCACCATATCATCCGTGACCTGTTTGTAGCACCCGGGGTTGATCGTCGTCGTTACAGTGTTGTTGACGCCCCGGTCCTCCTGAAACAGACACTGTGTCAACACCTGTCGGGCTCCGCCGCCCTCCAGCTGTTCACAGCGCGTCATGAACATGAAGGGCGGCTGCCCGATGGCCCAGGTCTGGCCAAACCGCTTCTCTGACCGGACATCCCCGGTGCGGAAGTCGGTCTCCAGGCAGCCCACGAGGCCGTGTACCAGTGACCCGTCCCCGCTCTTCTGCTGACACTGGTACACAAAACCGCCGTGGAAGTACTTGGAGCCCACGTCCAGGGTTTTGTTGCCGTACACGCAGCCGGCCAGCTCGGCGACAATGAAATCGTCCGCGTGCTTCTTGCACTCGTACCAGAACTGGCCCTCTGTCATCCGGTCGCCGACCTCGTACCGGGAGCCGCGATGCAGACAGGCCACCGGCTTGAACCACATCCCGTTCCCGGTCTCGGAGAAGGCACAGCGGTAGATGTATTCGCCCAGATGGAGGACTTCGTTGGCCGGAACCCGGTTGCCCTGACTGTCCATGCAGCCTGAAACAGGAATAAGAAATAATAAGTAAATATAAGAAATAACCAAGAAAAGTCTAAAAAATGTTATAGCCTTCTTATGTTATGGAACCAGATCAAAATTTGACGACAAAGATGATCGCTCAATTTTTGAAACATTTTCGCCAATAGTTTCTACTCTCTATATATAGCTTCATGGGTCATAGCACAGGTCAATTTAGGGTTCTTTAGCGAAACTTGTACAAAACCACTCTTTCGACTAAGTTTAATTGTTATTCTTCGTACGGGAGTCTGCCAATAAATTTTGCAATAAGATTGATACCAAGAGTGCATAATTGCACCATATATAAGAAGAGTGCATATAAGAATAATGCACTATAATCTTCTATAATATAAAGGAATTAATTAAGGACTAATATAAAGGAATTAATTATGGACTCTTGTTGAAACTAACCAGAAACATGCTTGACCATAGCCTCGCCTTCTAGCACACAGGTGTACCAGTAGAAATCGTCCTGAAAGGTTTCGCCGGGCAGATACTTTGAGCCCTGATCTAGGCAGGCAATCGGTGTGATGTGAAAGGTACCGTTGTTGGTTCGTTCGCAGAGCATCTCGTAGCCGTTGCTGGTATTGTAGCTCTGACCGAAAAACAGACGTTCTCCGGTGTCCCCAAAGCACCCCTGTGCCACAAACGATTGCTGCTGGCACTCGTACCTGAAGCAAAACCGTAAAAGTTTTAACCTAAATGAACCTAAATAAATAATAGATAAAACCAAATAAAATAACATAAAATCTATAAAACAAAATAAAACAAAATAGATAAAACAAAATTAAATAGATTTACCTATTGATGTTTTTACTGATAGGTTTAAAATGTTGACTGAGGGCTACCAGAGGCTGATGAATTCAAAGTTTCAAAAATTTTAAAGTTAAAAAATAATATCTTATGTTGCTTGGGGCCAAGGGTATCAAAACGTTTGTCTCCGATTTCGCTGAGAACTTGCACAGGCGTTTTCTGGAGAGCTCAGCACGAAATATGTTTAACAATCCAGCTTTTTATGAGCGAAAGCTGTAAGAGGATAAATATATATGCAAGCTTATTCGAAGCATACTGAAATCTGAAATCGAAAAATAAATTCAGATTCGTTCTCAGCGTCCCAGAAAACCCCCGTTCGCAAGTTCTCAAATTTTTTATCTCCTTGGTCCCTACTTACCTACTTAGAATTTTCAATTTTTTATTTCTATCTCACTGCAATCAATTTGCGAATTCATTTTCGTCTTGCAAGGAATGCTATCAGGGAGACTTCAGTTTCCAAAGTTACCGAAAACTTGCAAAAGTATATAATTGGGCTTTGAAATCTAGGTTTCGATTTAACGTTTTTATTTTGGTCAGTAGTTGCAACGTTGTAAGATTATACTGTGTAAGATTATTCGGATCATGTTTATCAAACAAATCCGCCCTGAGAAAAATTGCTTAACTTCAACAGTCTGTTTCTGGAGATAGAAGCAACGTCTGTGGATTAGGTTAAGCAGCACATCGTTAGAAAGCCCTTGACTTGCTGCTTCTGTCGATTTTTTACAGCCACCTTACTCCGGTCGGTGCTACGGCTAGGGGTGGAGTACCAGCTTAGAATGTATGTATTTTTGAGGGACGGTGGATGTTGACACTGAATAATTACCAAAGCAATTACCCGAGGTGTTCTACAAGGCTACCAGCACGTCCATTACGCCCACTGTATGGAGGTACTGTGCTAGCTCCACCTGACGGGCGGCCACCCTTGACAATCTCGGTAAATTACCCAGGAGGGATGTGAAATGAGTACTAGAGCTAATTATTTAGACTTGACATAATAATCCTCCACTTAGACCGCAGTAAGAAACCACTGCGCTGTCGGAGGTTCAGTTTTGACGATTTAAACCATTTTGCTGTAACTTGTTGCAGGATTACGTATTATTAGGCGAAGAAAGTCAGTCAAGGGCTTTCTAACGATGTGCCGCTTAACCCAAGCAGTTGCTTCTGTCTCAGAAAAATAAGCTGTTGAGTTAGGAAATTTTTCTTAAGGGGAATTTTCTGGATATGATTCGATGAGTAAACCATTTTGCCATATATTGTTGGTGGACAGTTTTACATGGCCAAGTTCAGCAAAAAAACAAAATTGGGAACGAAAATTTTTTGATTCCCTTACCAACCAACTTAAAATCTTCAAAAGTTTAAATATGTAAATTTTTAATTTCAGCGGTACCCAGTATGCACCCATACAAGGTTTTAAAGTTATTGGTCAAAAAAATCGAAAGTTAAATTGGGAAGGGCGCGAGAGATCGCAGGTGTAATTTCAGCAGATCGTAAACCTAAATCTGGGTAGTTACACACGTTAACTAGAATTTCACATCGTTTAGAGAATATGTTCAATTTTTTATTGGATCCCAAAATCCCAGAAACAAATTAAAGCCGCCTTTCGACGACCCCGCAAATAATTGGCATTTTTTCGCTTCAGCAAATTCCCTATTGCCTTCACACGGCATTCAAGCATTTTGAAAAGGCTTTGCAGCATAAATCAATCAGGTTTCATATAAAGTGAGATTTTCTTCCTTTGATTTCTTTTCTTCATATTTTTATCTAACAGCTAGCAATTGCTTAAGCTATTAGAACTAACTCTTGACTATCCTGCTCGAACTTAAATTTCTAAAGACTGACACTTATAGGATCTAATTTTGACAATTAAATGGCTTAAATAAATAAATTGATAAATAAATGAAACCATCTGAAAAGGGAAACAATAGCTGTAAAGGTTGTCAAATGACGGTCGAAAACACAAACAAATCTGTTAGCATTAACTTTGCCACCCTAGGGCCTTTTCGCGAATGGGTAGAGTAGAGTAGAGTAGAGTAGAGTTAAAATTAACTCTTTTAACCCTTTTCACGAATGCACAGAGTTAAATTTAACTCTGCCTACTTTTAACTCTTTTAACTCTGCAGGGTTAAAAATCATGGAGTTAAAAGAGTTAAATCTGGCAGAGTTAAAATTAACTCTCTGCATTCGCGAAAAGAGTTAAAAGAGTTAAAACGGGGAGAGTTAAAATTAACTCTCTGCATACGCGAAAAGAGTTAAAATAGTTAATCTAGCCTTACGTAATGCCCAACTTTTCACCATTTGAGAATTTAGATGAGCTTCCCTACGTTTCGAACATTTTAAATAAAATACGACAGCAAAGGAAGATATTTACTCATTTATTAATAGACATTCATTACATCGTTAATTTAGCGTTAGGGTTATCCGGGCGAATCCCTCTGTCCAACTTGCAGTTTCTAACCGATTTTGCTGAAATTTAGCACGGATGCACTTCAACAAATAATTGACAAATCTGCAGCGAAATTTTAAAGTTTAAGCATTTAAAGGATTAACAACGTGGATAAAACTACAATTCATGGGGAACCATCCAAAGATTTTTTACGATTTTCATGAAAAGTTGTATGTATTCAGAGTTTGCTGAAAACTATCTGAAGACAATGTTTCGGTCCAAGTTTTCGTTGTTTCTATTGCCAGCTTAACAACAAAGTGCTAAAGAATAGTTGAGCCGAAAAGCAGGTGCCGTGTTCGTTTACTGAGACCACGACAGAGCCAAAAAACCCTCTGTATTTATTTTCAGCAAAATCGGTTTCTCTTGATCCTCTTAAAAATATGGACAATTTTGGTCAATTTCAACTAAACTTTAATACTAAAAGGCAGGCGCCTCAAAATTAAATAGAGAAATATTTGTTTGTTAAAATTCAATGGAGATTTTAAATTTGAATTGAAATGGTTGCCCTTAAAATCACAGTTGGTATCAATCAATTGATCCTGTAATTCTGTGGAGCATCACCAGTTGGAGCAAAGTTCGCGAACATTTAAATAGATGTCCTTTCAAAAGATCTAAAGATTGAAATTTTTCAAAGTTTACACAAATTTTCATGGCAAAATTAACCCTTTAATCAGTCCCCTTTTGGAGAAAAAATTGAGCTTTCGGTTGGTTGTAGTGTTCCGTAGATTCACTTTTCACGTTGCCAGCAGCTCTCTCTCATAATACTTCTAATTAGCATTCATATATTGTTGCTAAATTTATTTAATTTAATTATTATTTCTATAATGCAACATGTTTGAAACATTTGTTGTTCCCTCTATTTTTACGTTATTAAGTATATAGCCTATTTCGTTGATTTAGTGTAAATAATTCAGTAGAACATTGGCAAATGCTTAAGTAATTGTGAAGCATTTTGAACCATCCAATGAAATTACGTGTTGCGTTTTCATTGGTTGGATTATATTCTCATATTTAAAGCTTTATAACGCGCGCAAAGTATGGCAATAGCAATGCAAAGAATAGAAGATTTTTAACTCGTTTAACCCGCGTGCAGAGACGCGGGTTAAAATTCAATGTAAAATATCGTGAGCGAGTTAAAAGAGTTAAATTTAACCCATTCATGAAAAGGGTAGAGTTAAATTTAACTCTGCAGCTGTTTAACTCTACGTGTCATTCACGAAAAGAGTAGAGTTAAAAGAGTTAAATTTTAACTCTTTTCGCGAATGACCGCAGGGTTAAAAATTTTAACTCTGCTTAACTCGGCGAGTTAAATTTAACTCGTTTAACTCATTCGCGAAAAGGATCGAGTTAATTTTAACTCGTTTAACCCATTCGCGAAAAGGCCCCTAGGCGTAGTAAAGGACCAGATTGTCATTTAACTCACTGTCAGGTTATAACCACGATTCTCAGGAATTGGAAGAATAACAACTTCTAATTGATTAAAATAAATATATTACTAATTTAAATTTGTTAATTAATTAAAACAAACTAAAATTAATGCTAAGCTCTTACCAAAATCGCCCGTGATCAACTCTGGCTCCGGCCCCAAAAGGTTGGTCGTTCCATTTACAGGAATCGGGTCCAAAAACTTCAGGGGTCGGAGGGGGTCTTGTGGTTCGGGGGAGGGGACGCGCCGCCGCAAAGAGGGGACGGGTCTGATTTATCAGGGTCTCATTACCCCCACCCAGACCCCCGGTAAAATTACCCTCCACCTCAAGATGGCCAAAGTTGGAAAAATAATCCGGTTTCACCAAACCTGGATTGTATTCGTCGAGCGGTTGTCGACGATTTTCATACTCATAATATTGGACATTTAGGTCTGTGTCAATTTGTGGGTTCTGCTCACCCACATTATATTGCGGGTATTCGGGCACATTTGGCACCGGGCCGGGATTTCCGGGAACCGGGTTTCCGCCCGGGAAACCCGGATCTGTTGGGACCCAAAATCCGGTTGTTTGAACGTTCGGATTTCCGTAAAGATTATAGTCATCCGTTCCCTGGGGATAGAGATCCCAATAATCGTCTCCGGTTGTTCCGACAAATCCACCCAACTGCGGATCTGGATAAAGCGGTGGATTTTGTGGATTTTGTGGGACTAAATCCGGATTTGGATCCACGTAGGCTCCAATGTCAGCGTTGGTATCAACATTTCCGGCTCCGTATTCCGGATAATTGGGATAGTTCGGAAACTGTGGGACCTGAGGATGCGAATTTTCTTGACCTCTGACCCCATTGGCTATGCAAATCAGCAATACTGTCAGCAAGTTATTGTACTGTTGTGCAGCACGCATAATCATAAAGGAGTAAGGAAAAGTGCAACTTTTTTCTGGGGAGAAAACGCGAATTCTGCACAATTTCACCAACTTCGCCGCAAAAATTATTAGGTGTTATTCTTGTGAAGAATGCTTGAATGTAATTGCACTAAGTCGTAACCCCCATACTAGGTCAATGTGTAACGTATTTTCAATTTTCGCTCTTCACATATACATAGATAGGTGACGTATAATAATATTAAAATTTTCCAAACCTTTTAAAACGACGCAACTTTCACCATGTCTACTTGAACAGAAATAATACGAGGCTTAGATTGCAAAATGTGCAGGCGAAAAATGCTATTACTAGTGTGCAAAAATTGCACTACAATGGGATGCGAAGATATAAAATTAGCAAACGAAGTGCCATGTAACTTCTACTCTGATTATTACAAACTTCTTTAAGAGGGTTTTTGACCTTTTATTCAGTTTTACTGAAGCAAAAACTATGTGAAAATTTCCCCCTCTTAACAGCCGCATAATACAGTTTCTAGTGTTGATATATTGTGCAAGTAGCTTCGTGACAATAAAAATATTGCTGAACGTAGCTTAGAAAACTTTTGTTATATAATATCGTAAGCTAATTTGAGGACATAGGTTAACTCAAACTTTAGCAGAACTAAACAGTTGAGATTAGCCCATGAGTGGAGTTATCGAGTTCACAGGACAGTGATTTGGTTCATAGTGGTTTAGTTAACCATCGCTTAGTTTATTGTGTAACAGAGCTCACAGCTTAATATCAGGTATCATTTTTAATCTCACATTCCCGATAAACAATGACACCAATTAATTACCAAAATTGTAGGTACCAGAAAAAAAAGTCAGGGTGAAAATCGAACCACTAAACGTTGTCTGCTCTTCTGAAGTCGGACGTTAGAAACTCTATTAGAAACTTTTCCGCAACTGTTGAAGAAAACATCACATACACATTTACCTACAGAACTGGGTGCTTTATAACTTAGGCCCGATTTCTTTAAAGATTAAACGGATTAGATTAAAATTAATTCGCATTAAAGAAATAGCACCTCCGGTTAGAGGGATTAAAATCTGATCCTGCAAGTTAAAGGAGTTATGTGTATTAAATTTAATCCTATTTCTTTAAGGCACCTAGGATTGAAATTTTAATCTAATAGTTTCTTTATTCACACTTCAGATTAAAAAAATCAACGAGTTAATTTTAATCCGACAATTGCTGTTTCTTTAAAGATTAGTTTTAATCTGTTTAATCCGCCGCCTGCAATTTCAACTAGTTTCTAATCCTTGTGCAGCTACGCGGATTAAACGGATTAAAAGTTGGCCTCTTAAAATTTTTAATCGCTGTATCTTTAATGGCGGATTAAATGGATTAAAACCAACTCGTTTAATCCGCAGATTAAAAATGGTCAGATTAAACGAGTTAATTTTAATTCTTTTGATCCGTTTAATGCAGCATTAAAGAAATAGCAATTAAATCTTCAATCCGGTTGATTTTTAATCCGTTTAATCCGAGCATTTTAATCTTTAAAGAAATAGACCCATAGAAAGTTTTCCCCTACCACGTGCCATGTTTCGTGCCAAAGCTTTCGCGCAGAAACGTGAAATGTGAAAGAAAAGAAATGTGCACATCAGGTAGGTATCCTTGAGTCTAGCAAAAAAATTCAGCATCAGTCAAATAAGAATTAAAAAATTTCTAGATGCTGGGAATCGAACCGGAGCCCTTCAGATCTCCCGAGAGGCCTGCTTCCAACGACACCACAGAATTTACAGTTAAACTTTTTTTAGCAAGCATGTCAAATTCGTTCCCTCTCCACCTCTACACTGTGTCGCCACATTTAATACAGTTTACGGTAGACACGTGAAGGAAGCGAGATTTGGAAGGGGATGGGGTTGATCGGTATTTCCGGTTTTTTGCCAAAAACCAAAAATCCCTGGAGGATGAATGTGAGTGACTCTCTCTGTAAGCACGGTTTGGGACAGTTTTTCTGGAATTGTTTATGTCAAAATTTTTGCATTATCAAAAGTCAATAATTGATAATTCTAAATATTGGCAAATTTTGTCATTTGGAGACGAGCCAGTTTCGTTAACCAGGTTAGGAAACAAATGAAAGAACAAACGAAACTAAGATTGTCACTACAGCACCTCCGACCCGAAAAATTCGGGCCCGAGGTGGGGATCGAACCCACAACCTTTGGCGCAAATTCACAAACAAACACAAAAAGGCTCATTTTTGCGTAGATTGTATGTACTTTTTGTGACACCACTGGTTACCAATCAATACATATTTACTTTTATCATACACAAACAGAACATCAAACGAATATTAATCAGATAGACACTAAACTTTATGAGGTGTAACAGATCAATAAAATCAATAAATATAGATCAATCAATCTCTGTACTGAATCGACTAGTCTTATTGTGACGAATACAAAAGGACATCTTTGAAGCACCAATATGGACTCACAGGGCTTGTATGACACAGAGGCGTAACATGAAGAGGGGGGGATTAATATAATCTTAATCCGGAGGGGATATACTCTTCTGGGGGATAAAAAATCGGGCGGATCAATGCTGATATTCTAGCTCACAGCCAGGGCGAAAAAACACGGAATGAGCAGTAGCGACTGTAACGGACGGGGAGTTTTTACGGGGGGGGGGTACAAAATAGGGGGGCATCAGCTAATTTGGGGCAAACCGTTGAAGTAGAAGAGCAAGAGCCATAGGACTGTAAGCCAGTGAAGCTGTGTGCTAAGTTTCAGCGAAGATAGAGCATCCTGACCGTAGCGGAGAACGCCGCGATTACAGCGCTCTCCGTAGCAGGCACAGACCCAGATCATGCCAGACTGGTGAGTTCGAGGCATTTTCAGCAGTTCGTTTCGATCGTAGTAACGACACTGATTGAACCGGAGCCAGCTGTCCTGCCTGATGATGGTGTCGTTAAAGCCGCGCTTCAGCAGGGTGTCGTAGCAGCCGCGAATGAAACCGTAATGATTGTAACCTGAAATATAGGGGAAAAGATTTACAGTGTTACAGCGGTTCACGTGAGCTTCGATAGGTTGAAATTAGCGTTATAATCTAGTCTAGCTGTGCAGAAGAAGTTGAGTGGTGGTAGCGTACAGAACTGACGATCTGAAACTCAGTTGCTCGATCCCCGCTCTGGACACTTTTCTTCACATCTTTCAGTCATAATTTCAACACTTTCTAACTTAGTGGGGTGCTTAAAGGCGAAAATTGCATAATTTTACCATTGCCTGTGGCAAGTCGGCTTTAAACTTTAACAGCAGCTTCTGCAAAAGCACAACAAAAAATTGCTGGTATTTTCCATCTCAAATCTCGAGACAAGATTATCCTGCAACCAGTTTGTTAGTACCTCGGCAACAAATTGAGGTTTTTTTATTCTATCTTGTTTTTGCGGGTACCCGTATCCAGAGCCAAATCAGAGTTCAAGAATATTTTAGTATTCGCGGATGGATATAACCTTTTCCCCATCAACCAAATCAGCAGATATTATCAACGCCTAAACCCGGAATTAAATTCAAATTAAATTCAAATTAAATTCAAATTAAATTATCAACGCCTAAACCCTAAGTTGCCAACCGTAGTTAACTTCCTTCTAAGGAAGGCATGAATGGGCTTTAACGTCACAAAGGGAATGTGAGCATTACAGAAGTCATGGCGTCATTGCAGTCATAAATGCTGAATGAAGAATTGTGGGATTAACCAGGGTCAGAGAGTTCTACTCTTTAAAGATACTTTGATACGCACTAAATTCATTAAGACAGTGCAACAAGCTAAGCAAACTCTACGGAGCAACAGGGTATGCCTGAATATCTAGCTCAAAGAAATAATTAACTTATTAGCACGATTAATTAATTAATTAATTATTAATTACTCATTAATACTAAGGTGGGAATCGACCCTCTAATCTTGTTAGTGGAAGTTCGAAAAATTGCCTTTCCCAATACCATGCCATCCACAATCGGGACAAGGTGTAACGAAAAAATGGCCGGGAAAATTAGTTTTTTTACAGTAAATTTAAAAACATTTCCGGCTTCACAGGAATGTTTTGGTTAACGTTGATAATTTTTTTTGAGAATCGACCAACATTTTAAACTTTTTTCTCAATATTGAAGAATTTGTTGTAAATTATGCGAAAATCAAAAATTTTAATAAAATTTGCGTTATTTTGAAAAATGTCGTGAATTTACTCTTAAGGTACAAGCCTCCCTGAAATGTACAGTTCAGTTTACAAGCACCCTCAAAATTTTCTTGAGACAAGCTCCATGGGATTCGACCCTATGCTAATGTATGAATGTGAAAGTTTGAAATCAGGTCTACAGCTAAGTCGGGATATTAGAGCAACATTTTCGTGTGATCCCAGCACCGCCATTTAGCATCTACTTACCTCCTACTACAATTTCGTCCACCATGAGAATACAGACAGTGGGACACTCAACGAGACCGACCCGATGCTGATTTCCCTTCTCATTGCATTCGTCGGTGAAGTTTTCCGGCCGGGCGTAGGTGTGCTCCAAACTCCCCCATCCCGCCTGGTAGATGGCAGACATGCAGCTGTAGCACTTGATGGTATCTGAAATAAATAAGAATAATAATAATAAATAATAAAATATTAATAAAAAATATACATGGTTACGTATTCTGCCTGATTGCAACCGCTTCATGGATGTAACAATAAAGAACATATATAGATTAATTTAAATATGTGTGAAATTAGCTTCAAAATTGTGTGAAGCTAAGAAATCCCAATGTCATTCCTTGGTAAATTTTAAATTTTAAACCAACTAAAACCAACTCTAAAGCAGCTTTAAACTTAGGCATTGGATGGTTTAATGCCTTAAAATAACCAATTCCTAATTTTAAAACAAGAGTTACTCCTCATTCATTCATTCACAACGTAATTAACCAGTTTCAATCAAATAATTAAATAATTAACACTAACGTTTGAATTCCAATGAAATTGTTCAGATGTACTCACCTGATACAGGGTCCTGAGCGCTAATAGTATCAATTAAGGCTACAAAATTAAGTCTAACTATGCCGGATAAAATGGTCCCTATGTTTCCAAATATTTTCATACTAATGCCAGAAAATTTGCTTTTGATTCAATACAGGACAGTTCAGCAGAGTTGGCAAAGCAATAGAGCTCATTGTTGTTACCTACATTTATATGACAAAATAAAGTAAGATGAAATTGTAATACAGAATAATGTAAACAGTTTATGTTCAAGTCAAGTCAAATTATTTTAAGTGTTAACATTTTTAGGTTCAGCATAAACAACAACAAATAATATTCAATTATGCATGTCCTAGCTACATATATTTAGTAGTAGTAGTAGTAGTAGTAGTAGTAGTAGTAGTAGTAGTAGTAGTAGTAGTAGTAGTAGTAGTATATATATATATATATATATATATACACATATATATATATATATATATATATATATATATATATATATATATATAATGAGTAGTTATAAATTAGAGAAAGTTTTAGGTAAAAATAATGGTATTTATATGCTTTCTTGCTTAAATTCATTCCCATTCTCGGAATGAATGTAAAATTTGATACTATCACACTAATCATATAATCACACTAATCATATAATTAATAGATAGAATAATCAATTAAATTTAATTCTACTTAATTAAAACTTATTACAACACAGGCCTAAAAAGAGGTTTGGAAATGACAAATTTCCGAAAACCAATACCTTAAATCGGGTAGAAAGGGTTTGGAAAGGGGGGCGGTAAGGGAGGGGCACCTTAAATCAGGACTAGAGTCTATGTCTCGGAAAGAACATTAGCGCTAAAGGGAAATTCTAGTGCTTAAGTTCATTTGTTTCTAAGCTTTGAAAATTGTTTTTGTACGACACCCCAGTGGGGCGTCTTTGACACTAACCCGAAATTTGTCCCCCACATTTTTTCTCCACTTCCAGAAGGAAAACCTTAAAGAATATGATTAGACTGAAAGTAGGGCTTTTAGGATAAGTAAGATACATTTCGCAGACAGCGGTCTACATTTTTTAACTAACCCTCAAGGAAAAAGTTGGTCTCTGGCTCTGTTTCGAACCTCCAAACCTAAGAATCTCAAGTTGGCCATAAAATTATTCTGAAATAATTAAATGTTAAAAATATTGAGATTATTCAATTTCATTCAATTTTCCATTTTCAAGTTGCTAAAACTGAAAATACGCAAATATCCCATTTGAAACTTGAAAATAAAATAAACCTAATGCTTTGCAAACAAAGCAGTTTCATAAACTGCAGAACCGATTTCTGAGGTTGCTTTACATTTTCAACTCCATTTAGAATTGATGATTTAAGTTATTTATGAAGTCAGCAATTTCCAATTTTAACTTTCACTTTATACAGCAATCATTAAAACCTGCAAAAAATATTAAAATGTTTTACCCCACTACCTAAGAAAGCTTCTTCCAAGGCTATATCAACTACTCTCAGAACCCATAATTTCGTCGACACGCCTCTAAAGCACACAAGGGAACGGGATACACATTTTTTCCAGGATAAGAGGATAACCTAAATTTATTAACCACATTTTCGTATCAATAAAATCCTGATAAAACGGCTTACAAAAGCACTTATTTCTTCCCATTTTCATCAGACACAAGAATGCCTTTTTAAACAAAAGAATAGAAAGATAGAAACAAACAAACGATTCGTTTTCGCCCCAAAGATTGATTAATTAGTTAGACATTAATTAATTCATACTGACTGCAAACCTCAGCGACAGACGCAAAATACACGCGGACAGCGAACCATTTTGACCAAAGAAGGCGTATTAACTTAGAAAGGAAAAACACCAGGAAAAGATACAATGAAGGTTTGTCAATTATTAACAAAGTTCGGTGGATTAAAATTTTATGAACCCTAAACTTGGTATTAGAAAGCGCTAAAACCACACTCTTGAGGAGTAAGTTAAATAATATATACATACGTGGAAAATTGAGACAGAGAAAATCTATAGTTTTCGAAATATTTCAATCTGTAAATCTGAAATTTAAAAGTAAGCTAAGTACTTTACAACGAGCCTACAAAACTGCGAAAACTACAAAACAAGCAATAAATGAAGTTCTAAAAAACTATAATCCCCACAAAAAATCCACCTAAAAACGTATCGGATGACGTCAATTTCTTTCTCAGTGCTAAATTTCGAGCCTTATAGATACAAATTTAAATAACAAACATTGAAACTAAATATTAATCGACGGTTTTTGAGAATTTGGCAAAGTGCCAAATTAGTCCTAAATAAGGTATGCCAATACAGACTTCAAGACTTCAAGTGAGCAACAGGATATGTTTCATAAATGACAGGAAAAGCTGACATGAGGTGCTCATTATATGGTAGTGAGACACTTCGCCACACTTTAATTGCTCTTTTGTAACTGCGAAAGGGAATGCCCTTTACACTCAAATAGAAACGAGAAGGAAAGGGAGGGGGCAGGACAAACTACGTATTAAACGTGAGACAATTTTGATAAACTACAGCAATAAAGTGTTGACAAATATGGTTTTCTATTGTATTCCAATACTTCATAGCAATGTTAACTATAAAAAGCATAGCCTTATTTTAGCTTAGTTTCAATCTGAAATTATAAATTTAGCCTGCAAACTCTTTCATATCTTTAAATCAAAACACATTTTGCTTATTACGAAATTAAAGAAAATTTTTAAATTTAAATCAGCGCAAATGAAATTTTAGTTTTAACTAATATTTAGATATTATTAACATTTTATAAAAACTTTACCGAAATAAAAACAACAAACAATAAACGCACTAACAAATACTTCACGTTTTATAACTGTTGCCCCCTCTTTCATCATTACAGTTAAAACCTTTCCTAATATTTAAGTCAAAGGTCAAGTACCCAATCAGAACAATAGTGTGGCGAAGTGTCTCACAATCTCATTATATCACCCAATGTTTCAGAATAAAAACTTTGTCTCAGCAGTCATCGTAATCAGAGAAATAAGGTTTTTATCATACGTTCAAATTTTCTGTTTGAATTCCTTCATGTGTAAAGACCAATTTGTGTCGCTCGCTAAGACGGCCGGGGTTAAAAGCTTTCCTTACATGTATCCAAATGCAAACGTTTAGGATTATGTTAAATTATATATACTTCGTCAAAGATTATTTCAGGGGTCAGTGTTACCAAAGCTCACTGAATTGCTTCGGTATTGGTGCTATGTGCTAAACATAGAAAAATTACCTACCTTAGGAGATGTTTTTATATTGGGAAAGTTTACACCCAAGTTTTCCAAATCCTATCAATTCTAATATCCAGTTTACAATATATATTTCTCTATTTGCCTTCCAAATGCGTCACACTCTTAGTTATTATGTACTCTTGGCTACTGAGGTCAGCGTTTAATCTGATTTTAAAATGTGTTTAACCGCCGATTTAAGATATCGTATTATCAGTGATGCGGCTGTAACAGGAAAGCCTTTACTAATGGAGTTGTGCAAAATTAGCCCTCCGGCAAAAATCCCCAATTTTCATTTTGACAGTGAAATTCTGAGGCAGCTATTCAGAGACTGTGGGAACCAGACGAAAAGAAACATCCAGAAAACATAAATTCCGAATTGGAAACTTTTGATCAAAATTTGTTTCAGTCACAGGTGCTACAGAACCTCCTTGCCGACGGGAAAGTTTGTGTAACTGTTATAATAAATAAGGCTAAAGAAATCCATCATACCGAAAAAACAGTTGGTATGCAAAAGTACCAAAAATTTCCAAGTTTTTCCGCCATTTAACGTCCTTTTCAGATTATAACCATTTCCTTAATCTTTGGTTTATTGGTAACAAAATGTTAGGGACGTATATATTTTATATTGACATATTATACTACATTATACACGAAGATTGTGTGATGCTAGCGATGTTTTGTTCTCAAAATCTGTAAATAGGAAACTCCATGAAAACGTTGTACGTCAGATTTTCTTCTTGACAGTATAAAGAATCTTTAAGCTTCATTATAAGCCGGAATTAGCTAACACTTTCCAGCAAAAAATTTCTGAACAACAGACTAAATCTGCCCCTTACAAGCTTTGGAACGGGAAAAAGTTGAAAAGAAGATAGATTGTAAAGCTTAATTAGGGGAAAACCCTTATTAGCGTTGCTATGTACTAAGCCAAGTGAAACCTATACGATGTATGCTGCACTTTCATCAGAGGAAATAAATGATATTACAATCCTAGACAGCAGCCGACATTATGCCATTATGTTAACCAACATACTCTAATTTAGTACTCAAATCAATTGGATAGGCAAATTTTAAGTAAGAAATGTCGATACAGACTTGGAAAAAATATGGACGACTTGGAAACATAGACTAAGGCAAGACGAAAAGCGTGTTTTAGGAGCAGGTGAAATTCGAAAAGAATGCAATAGAACTGAACTTCTAATTGTCTTTTAGTGAGCTAGTTAAACCGGCGATAGGTAATAACTTTAAACTAATTTTAAACTCTTAACTAAGTTAATTTTAGCTGAATTAATTACTCAAATATTTTCCAGTGTTTTGAGGACCCTTATACCCCGTATAAAGTATGTATAAATAAATATATCCTCATATGTAAACGTTGTCCTACATAAAGTAAATAATTCTCGACCGTATGTACAAAGTGTCTAATCTTGTATGAGTCTGTTAATATAAATCGGAGCTGTCGGGTTAATTCAATTTCAGTTTAGACGAAAACAATTACAATCTCGTTTGTTGCCAGAGTACAATTAAAAGCTGATATAAACATTTAGTCTTGTTAGTGTAACCACGGCTTTATAGGCCAAAACTTGCTGGGTGATTCTTCCGTATACGCACACCTGACATTAAACTAAAGTGCACTCAATGCATCTACTTCCATAGACGCACACTAGAATTTAGGGAGAAATCTTTTGGACTTTCGCTGAATCTTAAAGGCATCTACTTCCGTATGCGCACACCACATCATTGATAATCCTATTTAACTCTGAATCTTCAAATTACTTACTTACGTATAGTTTTATATACACAAAATAATATCATCACGACATAAAAATGCTATTATTTCTAAACTCTAAAGTATCAGTTATAAGATAAAATTATCAAACTATCAATTATAAGTATAAGTTGTAAAATTGTTATAAAATCATAAAATATCAATTATTTTAAAAACAGTATTATTAGGAAGCCTAAGCTTTTAAAATGAAGAGGAACTCTCACCGGGAGATAAAATTTTAAAGTATTAAGCAGCTTTTAGAAATGAAAATACTGTGTAGCGAAAACGCAAACTTGACGTATTTGCAAATTTCGCCAACGAACACGCAAATTTGTGTTTTCGCTAACGAAAACGCAAATGGTTCTCACTCTAAGGCTCCAACTAATTACCAGTGTAGTAAAGTGCACGTAAACATGCATATATGGAAACAGTCACTGTGTACAGTACGCATATGTGCAATGTATTTAACTGTAATCCATGTAGGTATCTTCACACTGTAGTACTAACAATCCTAGTACTTTGTTTTAGAACCCTAGTCACTACTTACAACTTATACAACTACAATTACTTTCTTAAAAGAAATTTTCTTCCAACTTATTCAGTAGTTAATTAATTAATGAATTAGTAGTTAGTTAATATTTTACTACCACAATTTTAGTAGTAAGTAGTAATTGTAGTTGTATAAGTTGTATAAGTAGTGACTAGTGTTCTAAAACAAAGTACTAGGATTGTTAGTGCTAAAGTGAGAAGATACCTACATGGATTACAGTTAAATACATTGCACATATGCGTACTGTACACAGTGACTGTTTCCATATATGCATGTTTACGTGCACTTTACTACACTGACAATTAGTTGGAGCCTTAGAGTGAGAACCATTTGCGTTTTCGTTAGCGAAAACACAAATTTGCGTGTTCGTTGGCGAAATTTGCAAATACGTCAAGTTTGCGTTTTCGCTACACAGTATTTTCATTTTTAAAAGCTGCTTAAAATTTTATCTCCCGGTGAGAGTTCCTCTTCTTTTTATAAGCTTAGGCTTCCTAATAATACTGTTTTTAAAATAATTGATATTTTATGATTTTATAACAATTTTACAACTTATACTTATAATTGATAGTTTGATAATTTTATCTTATAACTGATATTTTAGAGTTTACAAATAATAGCATTTTTATGTCGTGATCATATTATTTTGTGTATATAAAACTATACGTAAGTAAGTAATTTGAAGATTCAGAGTTAAATAGGATTATCAATGATGTGGTGTGCGCATACGGAAGTAGATGCCTTTAAGATTCAGCGAAAGTCCAAAAAAATTTCTCCCTAAATTCTAGTGTGCGTCTACGGAAGTAGATGCATTGAGTGCACTTTAGTTTAATGTCAGGTGTGCGTATACGGAAGAATCACCACTTGCTGCAATAGGCTTACAATTTTTTAATTTTTTGTTATACTGAACCAATAAAGCCAAAAAATGCAAGATTCATTGCGCTGGTTACAACAAAGCCAAGTTTTGCCAACTCAAGTAAAAAATTCTTCTGGTTTCCACTAATGTCATGTTGTCAGAGAAAAAAATTATCGAATTAATTTTCTTTTATTTTACGCATTTTAAAGACAATTCTTTCTGCTCTTTCTGCTAAAAACTTTAAGCAAGAAATAGTGATAAGTTTATTTGGGACTACAAATTTATCTACTCTAATGTAGGTACTATGTGAATTTTAACATCACTCCACAACACTCTAAATTGTGTGCCGTTTACAATAAATCCACCGTTTCAAAAAAAGGAATCACCACCTTAAAGTGTTGGAAAATGGATCAAAGAAGTCAGCTGAAAGTTAAGCGGAGACAAAAAGGTTTTGAAATCAATTTTGAGGGAAAGATGGGTGTACATTTGGGTTCAGAATGAACGAGAAATACCAAATTTGGGGACTTCCGCGGAAATTATTTATAACCATATTGTTTCCAGGAAATTTAGGATACAGCTGGGAGATTTTATTCAATTCTAAAGTTTGGGAATAAGATAACACTTCCATTTGTCATATGACCGCTGCTAATAAATAGGAGCAGAAACCAACAAATACGTGTTCTATGTTATTGTTTAATTTAATTTTAAACTCCGGAAATGCAAAATATATTATAATCAATTAAATTAATCAATTAAAGTTTACTGTTTACTTCGTATGGTTACGGTGAAACAGAATTCATATAAACGAAAGTAAGTCTTATTAACGACAGTAAAGTAGTCGTTTTGTTACATTAATTAAATTTCCTACTTACTACTAATTACTCACTAGTTTAGATTTAATTACGTATTACGAGCATTATAACAAGAAATCTACACCGCGACATTCACACTCATTGCACGAAAACTAGACGACGTATTTAATGCCAGATTTCTAGAAACTGAGTTTAACTAATAAACCGACCGAAATAACGCTATAACCCAACTTTTGCCCCAAATAAAAGGTACATGAAAAATGGTGCGGCCCAATTTTCTCAGGATGGGTCCGCAAGGGTCCGCAAGCTTACCTTTATCATATAACAGGGACTCTTGGGGTCGCCTTAGAATCGGCCGAAGCATTTCAACATAATCACAGATTAGAAATAAAATTATCAGTTCCGGCCCGATCATAGAATTGGAGGGAATTAATTGGGACGTCCGTCCATTGGCACTTTTCCGAATATCACGAAAATGGTCTCCCAACAATGGGGAGTGACTTAGCTTCCGTCAGCTATTTCTAGCCGTGACAGAAAGTGAACAACAACAACTCTAGAAAAGTTGTTCTGAAACTCAGAAGTGGTCTACAAAGTCACTAAAGAGGGACTAAAATAAAAGAATTTGTTTTTTTATAAATGCTGCCGAACACGTGCTCTACAAGAGGTTTATAAGAAGTGAATCAACTGTAACTGAAAATAGGTAACTGTGACAGAAATGTAAATAAAAAATGCCTTTTCTGGGATTAGGTCCTACAGATTCCATCTTCCGATAACCTCTAAGTCACTTTACTGGAACGGAATCGTCATAGAAAATAAATCATAGATAATTTTTGAAATAGCATCTTACAGACGTAGTTAGGGAGAGCTACACATCAAAACTGCTTAATTATACAATTTTTAAACCCTGTGTATTTCTAAGTCATCCAAAACGCGCACTAGGTAAACAACAAATGACATTAAGATTAATCGTAAAGTCTAGTAAAAGCTGGTGATAAATAAGACAAAAAATTGGTAAAAAGTTTGAAAGTTAACGAATTGGAAGCACCATCGCCCTAAGAAGAACCGGTGCTGCCATTTGTTTTTTCGCCACGATAAAGGCGGCCAGACGCGCAGCAAGACGGCTACTGAAATGATTGCAACAAAATTGCAAATGCAAACAGTGGTGCAGTTTATGGGCTCTTCTAATTCCGAAAGTCTTGCAGAGAATTGCTGAAAAATTTCAGATACCAACGACGGAGAGAGAGAAAGTTTGGAGTGGGACATTTGCAAATGCCAAAAATTTGAAAGTCAAGTGCAGCTGGTAACTTCATTAATCAACCTGGTCTTGTTCAGGGGTGACGGGACCCCTCAACCCTCCGTCCCCCCTAAATTCTTTGACACCCACTGTTCTTCTATGACAGCTGACGCGCGCAGACATTAGAAAATAAGGCCAAAAGAGGTGATTAATTTGGGAAGGAAAATAATCAAAAATATGTCCGTTCATTTTGTTGCCAGATTTCGCCTGTTTGCTACAAAAAATGATTGATTATTACTTTTTCTGAGCTAGTTCGAGCTAATCCTAAAACTTCCTAAAGAATTCTTTGAGTTAAAATCTTAAGAATTTCTCCAGAAGCCTCCGTCTTGACCAAAAAATCGAATATGACAGAAAACGGAAAAAACGCGGTCTATGCTTTTATGAAAAAATAGGAGACTGTTTTTTTCTCAGAAGGACAGAAACTGAGCCACAAATCAGAAGAAGAATGTATCCTACCTATTTCAGAGTAGAGTTGAACCCTCCCCATTAGGTAAAAGATGAGTTTCTCCTAAATAGATTTCCCCCACTCCCCTCCAGCACTACTCCGGCTTCCAGAGGTCTCAGAGTAGAACAATTCAAACGACTTTAGCCTAGACTTAAAGCTCCAGCGACAAAAGGAGCTTTGGTGATTTAAAAATTTACGAAATTAGCTAAAATTCGAATTTGGATTTGGGAAGCGCGAATTAGTCCAAAAACAAATGAATTCTCCGAAATTGGTGAATTCAAAACGTATTTGGAGTGTTGTCGAGAACACTCCTATAGATTTCCGCTCGATCTGTCTGATTTTTAAGGTGAACTTTAATCATTAACAGTTCTGGTAGCGTTTTTATCTGCAGATCGGAAGGTCCATGGTTCGATTCCCAGCTCAGCCAGAATTTTGAAAAGCTTGCCACATCTACAAACCGTCAAACCGTCAAACCCGAGAAAAGAGAACACCCAACTGAACGTGAAGTAGCATGAATTACGCTCTTATTTGCAAGAAGTACTTGAAATTTGCAACAGCTTAATACACAATAACTGCAAAATTCCGATTGTCGCTTTTCCTCAAGAAAGACAAACAAACAAACAAACAAAGAAACAATCAAAGTGCTCCTGATTATATGTCAACAAAGCTGACTTGTTTCTGTTAAGCATAGCAGAAATAAGGAGCATTGTTCTATACTTATGTTAAACTTAAGAGCAAATATCCGTTGAAACAAGTGTCGCCTAAAACCGCCAAAAAGGGAGGGTCATACGATACCCGCAGAGGTTGGGGTTTGCTGAAACACAATTTGTTTGGAATGTTAAGAGCTGAAAATTTTTGTTTGGAAAAAAATCCCCGTTCTATTCAGTCAGAAAATATACTTCAGGTTTGAAGAACCCTTCTCTAAGGGCGGAAAAAAGGGGAACTGCTTTGGAAAAGACATTGACAGTAAGGTGATACTTAAGTATCAGAAAAACCGCAGGGGGCCGGCCCTATGACAGAATCAGGGCACCTGTTGTCTTGTTCCCTCCCTTTGACGTGGAGATATGTATATGGTCCCTGGAGATGTTATTTAGGAAATGAACCGGAATGAAAAACCTGTTTTTTGAAAGAGCCTAGATAAATGTATGGGTCCCAGAAACAAATATGTAATTTTAATAAATAACTTTTAATAATTAAGCAAATACCACTTTATAAGCCTAATTTACTACATAGCATTATCATATCTAATAATATTAGTAATTCCGCGATTAGAAGATATCATTACATAAATGAAGCTCACTTTAATTTGATGTTTGGACTTTAACCCTTCACCTCTTACCACGAGACAAAGAGACTTAAACGGCTATAACGGCTTAAAGTTTAAGCCGATGGTTATTTATGAAAAGGGTCGGCTTAAGCGGCTTAAACTTAAGCCGTTTAAGCCACTTAAGCCGTTTAAGCCGTTTAAGCCGACCACCCTTTTCATAAATAAATTCATTTTTAAGCTAAGCCGTTTAAGCGCTTTTTATGAAATGGCCCACAGAGATAAGGACACAGCAGGGGCGGATCCAGGGGGGGGGGGGAGGGGGCGGGAGGGCCGGCTGCATCCCCCGTCGCGATTCGAAGGTAGGAAAAGTTAATGAGAAAAATAGGGAAAAGGGCAAAAAACCAAAAAATTTCGCGCCTTCGGCTTTATTAATTTAACGGCATTTATGCATTTATGATGAAAAAGCTTGAAATGCATACAATTTTTTGGAGAAAATTACCATTTTTGCCTAAAATGTGTAGTATTTAAGAAAATTTTCTCAGGTCTTCAATATGAACAGAACTAAAGATCCGAAGACCGATTTTATTGCAAAAACAAAAAATCTTCAACTTCTGGGGGCTCCGCTCCTCAGACCCCCCGGTGAAAATATTTCACTGCCACCCCCGTCACCAAATCCTTAATCCGCCAGTGGAACAAAGTAAATATTGGGTAAGACCTTTTATTACATCATTTTACGAAGACATAAAGTCTACGATGGCTTACTTACCGTGAAAAAAGTGCCAACTTGAATTTGGCGGGGCAGATTCCTCTAGGTATTCCACACAATTAGTGAATAACAGAAATACAATAGAATATATAGCATAATGGAATAATAGTAAAATAATGTTGATCATTTCGTAGCATTTCGGTTCATATAAAAGTCCACACTGCTTTCATGTAGCCGCTAATATGTACGCATAAAATTGTTATATTCTAATGTAATACGCAATTACTTTCAATATAGAATAAAAATAAGAAAGCAAAGCATTATACATGTATGTAGCATAAAATTAGCTATTTACTGCCTTATGGGTAACATAAAGTTAGCGGAGATGCTGCTTTATAGCAACCTCAAACTCTATTAACTCCTCTTTTTTTAAGTTTTTATTTTAGTCCGCTGTATACATCGAACCACTAATTACTATCAGATTAGATGCTGTACTTCTTTTGTACCACTTTCAATTGTTTAATAAAAAAACATTTGCATTAAAAATAAAAATTGTCATTGTTGCGTAAGCTAAACATTTCAAAATGAAATAAATCAAACAACAGTGGGCTCAGAGTTTTAAGTAGAAGACGAATCAAAGTTGGATAAAGCAGCCTTCTTAAAGTTATACTCTTTCAGTTATACTCTTTTAAGGTTAACACGGGAGCGGAAACCCCCCGTAAGCTGAGACAAGAACCCTATTACATAACGTACAGATATGTTCATATTAGATAAGAGATTTTTGATAAGGCTCAGCTATAAGCTAATTATCTTTAAACATAATTACCATATCAGCTAGTCTACATGATATAGCCAACTTAAACTTTTACCTTTACCATGCTTCGAGTTGATAAAACAAGGGTCTTATAGAAAATGTTTCCTGCAAAATCTGAAGAAATCTGATATAAACTGGGAGGATGAAAGCTACATGATTCTGTAGAAAGGTCAAACATGGGATTTTAATTAACTTTATTTTCTCCCATTTGACATTTAAGCAAACATGCGAACAATTGGACATTAAGATTTCGATAAACTTCAAAATCAAGAAAACCCGCTGCAGGTAATCTTAATTCTAATGATTGTGTATGTTTTGTTAATTATTTGCAAAATTTCGAAGGGCGACTAAAATTTTCTAACAATAAAAATTGATCTAGCATCATTAGAAAACTGCCAAAATCGCCCTATCAACTACCTAAATTCTGATAAGTTTTCCGAGTTTCAAGTTGATTTTCGTGAAACTGCAACTCCGTCCGTACATACTCCTACTAATGACGGGTTTTGTATTTTGAAAAAAAACCGCAGTGTACATAACTGTTTTGATCGAGTTTTTCTTCGATCGATAATAATAATAACTTTTAACACTGTTTTCAACTGACGCGTACACCCTAAAATTATATTGGGAAATTCCAGGTTTTGCATCTATTACTGTAAAGCTACCAGAATGTGTGAAGTTTTAGCTAATTGTTGTAGATTTACCGCATTAGTTTAACCAACCCGATTTCAACCCGTCCTTCAAAGGAACTAACTGCTCCTATCTAATTTACTTTTCCAGTCTAATTGCAAGAGCTATGACCTAATGTGAAACTATAAATGTTAAAGTTTAGTTTTTATTTTTAGTCTTCTCAATAGGCAACCAAATATCTTAAGGAATAGCTCAAACTTTAAATGAAAGAGTTATGAAATTTTAAAATATCAGAGGGAAAATAATTGGAAAAGTTTATAAAATTTGTCCTACATCACACACACAGAATTACAAGTTTAAAACGGTTCTAAAATTTGTACACATTTCTGTGAAACTATTTTCATGCACAACAAAAAGTTCATATGACTTTAATTTATAAGTCAAACATCTAATATAATATGAATCGTTACTTTTATGGCCTCACGTTCATAGGAATAAGGTTTCTCTAATTTTCTCTTTCTCTAAAAATTGAAAATGTTTCAGCATTTCTAATTTGACAGATTCACTGCAAGAAGGGAGTCCAAAAATTTCTGGTGATTTTGAAGATTTTGTGTGAAGTAATTGACATAAAGCAAAGATCAGTAACAAAACCATGTTTTGAAAAAATAACAGAGCAGTTCAAATGGTTTTTGAAAATTTAAATCAAACTGCAAGAGCCAAGAATTCTTCATTAAGCGTAAGTTACGTAGTTATACGTGACTTATAACTTAGTGGAAACTAACTTTTGAAGTGCTTGCCATCAGAAAGCAGGAAAGTGAATAATTAATGTCAAAAAGTTGGAGTAAAAATTTTCTTTCCTAAAATTAAATTTGGAGTTTCAGGGTCAAGAAGTGCTTGGCAGAAAAAATCTCTCCAAATTTTAAGATAGGGCTAATAAGTGAGAATGCTAAGGTTTATGTCAGTTATAGTTGATACAAAGCTTGTGACGATGCCTTTTTCATGGGGTTCCAAGAAAGCTCGGGTGTTCCCAGAAAGGGGGGGGGGTAGGAGCACTTCCTGAATACTGCGTAAATATGTACTTGAGTGTGTTATGGAAATTGAATTTCAATTTGTACACTCCTAAGGCGGGGCAGTTCATAACTGTGAAGTGTGGTCCAACTTTTCAGAGGGAAGAAACCTTAAAATCAAACTGACATAAACTCACAACGTCACAAGCTTTGAGTATCAACTATAAACTACGCAGCTTATAAAATTTTTCTCCATACTCCTATCAATCTATGTACCGAACCAGGATTCGGTCTCACTACCAGCTGCGGTAGATGGTCGCTTAGCCCCTCAATCGGGTTCAAGCAGAGTGTTCAGAACCCGATTAGAATTGAAATAACCTAATAATTTAATAATATGATTCGAAATTAAATGTATTGCTAGTGTATTGCTAGTGCAATTGAAACTGGGGGAATACAATAAGTATAAGTTGCAAGTAAGTGAAATTGTCCCCTGAGTAGTATAGTGGTAATGGTGTTTTGTTTAGGGTTACAGGTGTTTCGTGAACGGCCCCAGATCAAATCCCAGACCACCTCTGATCACAACAGCTCTCTGAAGGGATACCAGCCTGAAGACGCCGATAGGTAAAGATGGACGAAACGTCGCGACCCAAAATTTAACAGCACCCGTGGCAAGAAAAGGCTAATTATCTACCCTTAAAAATAAACATTTGACATTAACAAACGAATACACAGACGAAGATATAAGCACTCCAGAAAGGTTTTTTGAAATTCGAACTTGGCAAACAACAACATTTTTCATTCACTAACTTAAATGACACGGATAGTTTTTGAAAAAGTTTTCATAAGCTGTCATTTGAGCAAGTAAAACCTAAAAAAGTAGCATAAAAACTCTATAAATCTATAACTCTATAAAAGTTCTAGCAAATTCTCCATCCTTGCTGTTCTGTAATTGCATAATAGATTTTTTGCGTTGCCACAAATTTGAGCTGTTAACTTTATTCTTGATTTCGAAGTCAGCTAATGAAGTGAAAAATCCCATAGGAATTTTCAGTTAATTTTTGAGGTCGAAAAAACGGGGGAACAACAGAAAAACTTATCCGAAACTTCGTCAAAACTTTCAGAAAACCAACGTACCAAGTAAGACGCTCGAAAACAACTTTGCATAACTCACAGAGACGCTTGACTCTACCTAATTAACTCAATGCTTCCGGTTAATTAATTCTGAAAGTAATAAGTCAATCGGCAAAACAAATAAAATACAAAACAAAAATTCTACATATTCAGTTTGTGTTTATGACAAAAGTATACGACGGCAAATTTTATCCTTTCGTGTTATTCGAACCTGTGACTATTGGCTCTAAAAACTGTATCGAAGAAGCTAAAGAAAGTAAACACCCTCAAATACAAAGGCAAGCAAGTCCTGGCATTTTCATTGAAACTAGCCTCACCGAAAAGCAAACACTACATACATATATAGATATCAAATCCGATAAACTAATGCTCAATAAAACTGTCCTGTTCTTGCCTGATTGGGTATTGTACAGCCAAAATAATTTTCGACCCCAGAAAAGCTTTTGTACCAGTTTAATTAACTAATTAATGTCATAATTATGTACCCTTTAACTAATAATTTCCCCCCAAATGTGGAAACCAAGACCAAAACCCGTCTTTACTTCAGCCGTTTTACTAAAACTAAAAGTTGACCTTAATTGCTTGTAATGAGAAACCAAACTAAACTAAAAAGGGATATTGTTTAGACTAAGTAGAACTGAAATCGGCAAGGTAGACATTAACTTCTGCTCAAGCTAACGAGTGACATAAATCCAATTGCTGTCTATATGCTAACTTTGAAAGTCAACTCTGAACTAAACTACGACAAACTTTTTACTGAAGATGGGAATCATTACATTATCTAACTATAGAATATACCCACGTGCATGTTTTAATGTATATAAGCTTTAGCTCAGTGTCAGTTTGAAGCTTGTATGGATTATACCCAATTTACTATATAATTGAGTAAAAGCAGAAGATACAGGGACATAGCATGTGACCAAAAATTCATTACATTGATATTAAGTTTTGATAATTATAATTTTAAACTCTTCAACTTAATTAAATCTAATCGACCCGAACACGGCTTCGTATGATTTTGTAAACAGATTTATGGCAAACTTTAGCAAAATTGAAAAATTTGAACAAACAAAACCGTTACAAAATATTATGCAAAATTGTTCGGAACTATTCATGTGTATATACTTAAATTTTGGTTGAATTTTTGTTGACAAATGTTACGAAATGTGTAATGATTTTATTATTTTGAAACGAGCTTTGCAGTAGATAGCCGCCGAGATTTAATATATAGTTGCACACCAATCGAGAAATTATGAAAAATCTTTATCAGGGTTCACGTTAACGACTCACTTCTTCAACAGCAAATTTCTGTAAATTTAATTTGTCTCTTACAACTCAAGCAGCAGGAAGACGAAAACTCAGTCTTTGCAACTTTGCCTACACATTATGCACACTGTCGGATTTGTGCTCTCAACTGACTATGTAGCTTCCTCAAAAAGTCCACCCACAGGTTCCAAGATCAGGAACCTTGTCATACTCTTATGTATTATGTACTCTTGATAATGGCATTCAAATAAGCTACATCTGGTAACTTATTATAGTAAGGTTAGACAGGTTAGGCTTCAGCAGTCAGATACGACGTGGGGAGGAGGGTGAGAGTTGTAGAGGGGGGGAAAGCTCAGCTCTGAAACTTCTTCTAACACAAAACCAACAGCCTAAAGTGTTTTCAGTTTGCTACAAGAGTTAATGTACCTCCTTCCTCGTGATAATATGATATTATATATACTATATTATACACACTATATATCATATGGTAAGCATGTATTAGTAAAATAGTATAGAGTTAAACCTAGCACTAAGCCATTAGAAATCTCTAATAGACTAAAGTAGCTTCCCGCGTAAAAAGAATAAGTTAGGTAAATGAATTGAAAGAGAGGATAGGGTAAAGGGGGTGACCTTATACCTAAGGGGGTCTTTACCCCCTCCCAATTTAGAAGAGTCAGTAGCAAACACGCAAACAATTTCTTCTTGTATCACATAAATTCTGTTATCCAAAAGCTACAACTTAATTCAGTTTCAGTTTTTTGACACGATTTTAGGTATACAAGGATCCTGCTTAAAACTTCCGCTCAAAGACCTTCGAAAGAGAACCCACACAAGCATGAGTTGCAAGATAAAGTTCCTGGGCAACTTTGTTTTCAAAACAGGGATTATAGAAAAACAGCATAAACTCTAACAGGTGTTACGCAACATGAAAATAAATTTTAGACCTAGTTAAAATTTATGAACATGAAAAAATGTCTCAAACCTAATTCTATCCCATGTGTGTAGCTGCTCAAAATTTTAAATAACTGTTAACTCTAAATTAGGGTTGGACTGAATTGAGTGAAAGCTACAGTGCAGAAGATAACTTAATGTTAAGGCACCAAGGGAACCAACCAAAGCAGGGAGTGGTTCGATTTCCACCTTAGACTAAATTTTTTAATTTTTTCTACATTTCAGGTGCTGCAGTGACACGATTTGGGCTCTCAGAAAATGTCAACACGAAAACAAATCTACTGATGTCAGGGAAACTTTGTGATAAAAAGTTTACCCCAGTAAACAGAGGAGAGAAATTTATTCAATTTAGCCTCCTGAAAGCACTAAATCTTAAGGGCGGTAAGAAAGATCTGAGGTCCCTACCAGGGTCATTTATACTTCTTTGTGATTCCAAGGAGGCACGAGGGCTGTAGGGGTGATTTAGAGAGTTAGAACTAAGGTTCACAGCTCTGTAACAAAATGCTAATACCAATTCCAATGTAGTCTTTTACAGAGAGAGACAACCTTCATAGGCGGAAATTAATAAAATTATGTAAAAATCCTGTTGACTCCGCAGCTTTCACCCCTGAAACAATTTCACTTGTTTAGGTTCAACAAAGGTAAAGTTGTCTGAAAGTTAGACCCAACCCCAATCTACTTAGGTATTGGACGTGTGTGGCTTTACTGACGAAATTGATGAAATTATTAAAAATATTATCATGTAGTTTTTTGCTTGACAAGATTTTGTAACGGCGAAAATGTATGTTTCATAGTGTGGGAGTTAGCAGAAAAGGCATTCTGGAAAATTCGGCTCCAAAGATATAATATGATAAATAAAACGATAACTAACTATAAAGATAGTTTTGGCTCTAAAAACAGCTCTTTTTAACTTACCACCCACTCACTGGAAAAACCCTCGTTACTTAAAAATGAAGAAGTTTTTTCAGGCAGTCATTATATAGTGCATCTGTTGCTGTAGCAGAAACTCAAAGGACAAAAAAAAGATTTAACCAATTTTCCACTCAAGTCAAGCTTAAAGTAAAAGAAAGCCAGTGAGAAGCTATCTAATAAAAACTTAACACTTTAGAGTGATTAAACGGGTTAATTACTGTAACTCAGTATTGACTATTTTCAAAAACATTGAAATATTGATACAAGGAAGTGCAAAGCTTGTCAGTTTTCTTTAAGAATGTCTACATTATTATTGAAATTGTTTTTGAAAGAAACCGACTGCTCACGTATGTTTGAAATAGATGACATTATTGGACTTATTAGCAAAATTGAACGAATACAACAAGAAAATGAAGTAAACACGGACTGGCAGTTGGATCCGTGAAGGGTTGATAGAAGAAATAAGGAAAATCGCCTGCACCAGAACTGCAGTTCGCTTTGGGAACGGCGCTCTTCACGAACACCAGTTCCCTCATGTCTCTAATTAAGGTCCTATGCCTGGTTTTCATAATTTCATTAAGATGGCACAACTTAAAATCGATGACAAGCATTAGCACGATGTCCGATTCTCGAAGTTTTTACTCCGACGTTGAAAACGGTCTGCCCTAATTTTCTTACATCTTGCAGCCAAACTTCTCGTGGGAGCAAATTTTGGGACCCTTTGAGAACGCCATCATCGAATTGTAATAGCAAATTTGACTCTCCGAAAATACGTTTTTCGACTAAAATTTCAGAATAAATTATGCGTCGCCGAAATTTTGCACTACCTACACTCACTGCTGGTTTTCGCTAAAAACTGCAAATATCGCTCAAATAGGCTAATTTCAACTTTTCAAAAACGTTTAAGCAACATCCCTTCCACAAGGGTCAGTGAAATTTGACCTTCCGTACAGGTATATACGATCAGCACATCATTCAAGATTAGACATAATTAGGATATTCGAAAAACCTAAATGTTTAAAACGAATTTGTCCTACCTAAGACGCAAACCGTGTCTTGCAATATACCTAACAGTTTAGATTTGACCAGAGTGTATATTCAAAGGAATTCCTGTTGAGTTGTACCTTAATTTAGCATCGTTCGAGGACAAAACAGTTCTAAGCTAACCACAAGATTGGCCACTTTACACCTAACCATTCTCACAACAAATAAGTCGTTTCAAGTGTTTTCTGCTTTCAACAACTTTAACAGCCTCTATGAACATGATTGGGTAAACAAAGTAAATGACAGTCAAAAATTGCTCTCTAAACTCTTCTCACACTATAGCCAAGCTAGCACTTTGCGGTACAAAGAATGTTTCCAAATCAGATACTTTAATTACTAAGCTTTAACCTACATATGCACATAATAGATAAGAGTATGACAAGCGTCACATTCTCTGCAAACGGATCAGCACGCAAACATCTTTCACAACCTCTACACCTCGTCTCATTAGTGCTCAAAATATCATAAGTTGCTAAAGCAATATACAAATGTCAAGTAGTCACAAACATAGTTAAGTTGTCATTAGTATTAATTAGGTTAGGATCAGTGTAAGTTTATTAACTATAGATAGATACAAGTTTGTTATTGTCTAAAGCAGGAACACTTTCATATTCATTCCCTGCCCTTTGGTGTACTGACTGACTGCATACACAACTGTTTACTCATTAATGTTAAAATTATATTATTATATTTAATTAGCGATTAGCGAAATCAAAAATCACTTCTGCTTAAACAAGAATCAGCAAAAATGGTGACGCTTTGCGATTGTAGCTTAGTAAGCTCCTATTAACGGAAGCATATTTTATGCAAATGACAAATTCTATTTAACTACATAAACACCATTAATGTTTAGAAAAATTACAACTTACTTTTCCGGTTTCGATTCACGGATTGGGCCTGCGCAGTGGCACAGCAGAAGACCAGCAGAATATAAGCAAATGATATAAATTTCCCGTAAATTCCACTGAAATTGCACCCGAAATTCGTAAATAGGCCCGGGTTAAGCTCCATTACATAAAGTCCCAGTAAAGCATAAAGGGGGCAGCAACTGTGTCCATGTAGTCAATTAAGTTTTTGGCACTTCCAAGAAGATTCTCACTCTTCAAGCAGCAACACAAGTCTAATGGACACTTGACAATATATCAGTCAAGTCTCGAAAAAAAGTTGCACCACTCTGTGAAGTTTCTGAAATGAAAAAAGGTCTTCTGAAATAATGCAGAGCTAGAAACTAACTTTAGCAGGAAACGTTTTTTGTTTTGTGTAACAACTTTTAAATTTATGCCAATAATTAGAAAGCTAGCAGCATTTCGAAACAGATGCCTAGGGATAGCTGCAAGGACCTTCCGCTGACATCAAAGTTCGCGCCTACGAGATTCGAACTAGCGATGTTTCTGTGAAAGGTTGAAATCAGGATCTGAAAGATGTGAAGAAAAGTGTCCAGGGCGGGGATCGAACCGCCGAGCTTTGGATCTTGAGTAGAACGCTGTACCACTGAGCCACGGGCGTTGAGTAAGACTAGTTTGTTACGCTGATTTCAATCTTTCTGGGTTACTGATATTTAACATTTCGGTTAAATGAAGTTGTATAATAGATCACTGGTCAGTTATGTGGAAAAATATTATATAATCAAGAGGTGTATGTAACAAGTTAGATGCGTTTCCATCAACATCTTGTGTCATAACGGTTCAAATTCTTAACTACAGATCGTAAGCTCATCGGTGTAAGGGAAGCAGGCATACGAAATATTGATGGCCCTGTGGTGTAGTTGGTTAGCATGTCTGCTCCGGAGTCAGAAGGGGGCTTAGAGCTTACTGTAATGATTTGGCGCCCCATTAATGGAAGACTTTGAAAAAGTCGGCAACACTGCAACGCCTTAGCTCGGGTTAAGCCAGAAACGTGGGCATTAACTTGGCCAATTAACACATACAGTTAATCCAGGTTAAGAGTTAACACCCTAACAGGGCCACCAACCTACAACTTTAAGTTCAACAATGTCCAACTTACAAACTCTTATACAGCATTTGACTCAGGTTAGATTCCCAGAAAATGATAATGTTAACAGTCAATGGGAGAATTTTTATCATTCCTCACTCCCCAAAGGGAAAGCTCCATGAAATTCCTATTATATACATCAAAATGACTACAGAAGGGTAAACACAGGGAACAGATATCACAAGATAGAGGAGTTCAACTTTTAACAGTAAGCTATGGAGAGAGTTTAGCTTTAACGTCAGCATGATTGATAGTCCCAGCCATATTGGAGGCCTCTTTAAAGAGGCTAAAAGCACATTACAAGATGGCTAAGCATAGGAGAAAAACAACCGGCGAACAACCTTCCATTTCAAATAATTGCTTTGGAAGGGATTTTTTGTCTAAAACGGATGTCTAATGTGTGTCTATGTCGTGTAACTTGTGTAAGCTAATTGGAGTAACCGAAGTGCTAAGACAGTGTTTCCTTCTCAGGAATGCTGGGATGCCAAATATGGCAAGAATGTGGAAGTTGCAAGTGGCCGAGTTGGTTGGAATTTTGACTCAGACGCCAAATAGCGGAGGTTCGATTCCTACATCAGCGCATGTTTTTCTTGATCTCACATTCAACTTATCCTAAGTAAAGTCTGCCGCAAAAAATGTGTGTACAAAATGGCGATCACTTATAATTAACATTATATACCATTATATATAAAATTATATACATAACATTATATAAAGGAGAAGCGGTCGCAATTTTGTACACACATTTTTGTGTCAGACTTTAGTTGAGCGAACGAAACTATTATTCTATACTGACTGGATAACAGAAATTCATTCACCAAAAAATTCTTCGTTGTTTGTAAAAATTGCCTTCTGAAATTGTGTTGTTTCTCACGCCAAATGTGTTGAGTGTACTGAAAACATTACATTGAGGGTTCGATTCCCAAGAGGTGCTCAATGTTTTAGGCTAATGTGGTGCATTGACTCCTGCTTAGGTCACTCTGTGTTAATGAACTGAATTAAAGCCCCGGGGAAAACCTTAAAGTGGAATTGGCTGAAACGTGAATTTTTAATTTATTAAGCACCTTCTTTAGGATGCAATTTCATGAGCACAAAAAACATAAAGTTGACAAGCTAATTACAGGCTAGACGTCAAGTGGGTTATTATTTATTGGGCTATGGATATTGTTATTCTCGCTAAAAGAAGTTGAATTTATACTTTTTAAGCTAAAGACAATTAAGTACCCGTATATCTGGGTAAAACTTAAGTTTGTACAACCAACAACTAAACGCATGAAAACAATTCATGGGACTGCGGCATTTTGAACATACATGCGGAGTAATTTCCACAAGGAAATAAGACTTTTTTCAGGGAGAAAAAGCGAAAAATTGATAAAAATTCAAGAACTTTGTCCTGACAATGGGACCAGTGTAGGACAACATTTTACTTTGGTTCTTGGTTTGGTGAAGGCTCAAAACTTTGTAATAAGATTTCGAACTACTTAAATGGTGCTCTTTAACGGGGCCCCACTTTCTTCTTATGAGGACGAACTCTAAAACTTAACCACTTGAGGCCTAATTTTATGAACTACCCTTTCTGTCACTGTGGTGTGACTAAGAGTTGAAGTGCCCGTAATTATGGGGGTGGTCTTTCCCCCCCACTCCTTACATAATCACACATTTGCTCATTGAAATTTTAGGAGCTGTGAACAATAATTTAAGCTCTAAATTAAAATTTTGGTTAACAATCCAGTTGAAAGTGCGCAGTATCGAAAGGTAAGAAATAAGAATTTTCGTCAAGATAATCGGTCGGGCCCATGTCAGAAAGCAGAAGGCCTACTGGCAGTGCGTCTGCTTTGGAGCCTTATGGTCGGTGGTTCGATTTCCGGCTTGAGCCAGTTTTCGTTAATTTTGGTGAAAATCAAACGAAAAAGCGGTTTAATGTTTATGGCTGAATAAGGCGAAATGTTTATGCTAAGGACTTTTATTAAAAAAACAAGACGACAATATACATTGCTTATATTGCTTGAAATTGTTAAAAAACTCAAAAAATCAAGAAAACACATACATAGCTTTGAATTGTTACACGTTTACAGCAATCTTATGAACTATGGCTAAATTTGATACTAAAATAAAAGGTAACTTGATCAGAAATTAATTGCCAAAGCTTAAGCACCACCTAGATCAGATTTGATGTACTTATTCTGCCAGCTGGAATTGGACATTATGAACTTAGCTACGAATCACTGAAGCCTGACTCAGACGATAATTAATATTCAAATTAGCTCACTGGCAATGAATTAGTGATCTGAATTTAGAAATTAAGTAATTCTAAAGTAAATTGATTCTGCTTGAATTGCTTATTATTGCTGCTTTTGTTTCACTCCCTCTTCCCCGCCTGTGCAGGTAACTGATCTTACAAATTGGCTTGTAAATAATGATTACATATCTATAATTGGGGACAAAATTAATGGAAATAAATTCCAACAAATCTGAATAAAATTATGTTGGCCCTGCAAGATTTGTGCAATATTATTTGCATTAATTTTCATACTACAGTCCGCTTTTCCATATTACGACCAAAGAACTCTGGCCAGAATACGCTAATGCTCCTCCGTGTAGGGAAAGAAGTAACTGGTCATCCAAACATGGGGAATAATATAGATTCAATTGTGCTAGTTAAGTACATTTCAATTTGTACATTACATTCCGTGGGTGGTCCATTTTGTTTTATTTAGCGGATTTTATTTGGTTATTGACGATTTGGGCGGGTAACCCCTTCTCTCCTCCAAAACGGGCTCCCTTCCTAGAACAAACTGAAGCTACCGTAATCCAATACTGTGCACATCTCCAGGTGGGAATTGGTTTCAGCAACCACTTCCCAAACGATGGAGTTTTCAATTCGCATGTTCTGGTCGGAGCACCGTTACGCAAAGAAATGAAGAGATGCTTAATTTCCTTCTTAGACAACGCATTACATCAATTTCTCGTGAATCCGAACCTTCCACTTTACGCTCCCCAAATAATTTTTACCCGGGAATACCAAACTCGAAAGGATTTCCAAATGATCCAATAAAAGGAGGGATATGTCTGAGTTACCTTTCCTACATCCAATAATGTACACAATAATAATGAAGATAAAATTTCACAAAAGACAGTCTTAAACCTGGTCGGAAGGTCTGGCTTTAATTTACTCTGAGAGCACGCAAAGCCTGAAATGAATAATTAAGCGCGACTTTTGACTGAAAGACTTCGTCGGCCTTTATGCTAAAAGTTATGTCACCAGTCCAGTCAAAACTCCTCCCAAATACTCATTAAACTTTTATCAATCGAGGAAAAATATGAAAATCAAAACAATCACTGGCTTAATCTATTTACCATAATATTGCGCCGTGTATGGGTGATAGGGGCACTATCGAAATTTTTCTGGAACATTATCCTGCTGATGATGAAACAAGCCTACAAATTTAAATTTAAAGCTAAGTTTAACGTTTTTTGCCTGCAATTTAAAACAGACTTTAAAAAATTGAAACCAGCACTAGAATTCTGTAGTACAATGTTTTAAATATTGATCACCCCTACCCACAAAATTTTTAAAGACTCTTCAACCTAATCTAATCAGTGTAAATTAACACGACCAATGCAAATCATATCCTTTTAAAACTCCAAAATCTGAGAAAGTTACAGAAATTCAAAATAAGTCAAGCAATCAAAGCTCATAGATTAACTATAGAGTCTGTAGTGTACACTTTGTGAAAGTTAGGTATCAGTTTTCAGGCAAATCGAGCCGTGTGCTTTGTGCTCTGTGCTCTAGAGGCTTGTCTCGCTTCGAGGCCCACAAACAAAGGGCCCTGCTTTGAAAGGAGGGAAATTTAAAAGGGGATAAGCAGGGGGGGGTGACTTAGACATAAACCTAGGCAGTAGGTCTCACTTTTGACAGCGTCAGGACAAGAGAGCTAATTTATTATTGCTACATGACAGCTTTTCTGGAGCAGAAGTTGACGGAAAACAAAGAACTCTCAACTGAAAGCAAAAACGGACCGACGATGGGTATGTGACATGTGCAAAAGAGAAAATGATACGAACTTGTTTTACTGAAATAGCAAAGGATAAATTTTAGCCTGAGAAAATTTTTCCGTTTTTTCCATCAAAAAATTCATTCTTTTAAACCCCAATCCAACACTAAGATCAGACTCTTTTTGCAGCTGCAAACAATACAACTAATAAAGAAATAGAATTTTGCAGTTTTGAAACAAACATTTTGCTGTCGTGAAAACACTACCGCGACAACCCTCTTGGAAGTCTTGAAGAAATCTACCCAAAATTTCCGGCTACAGACACAATCAGGGGCGAGCAGAGAATAAAATACTGCAATTAGAATTGTTTCACGTTTTTAGTCATTTGCAAGTGTGAAAAACAAAAACTATGTTCAGAGTATAATTTCATTAAATTTGTGTAGCAAACTTAATTTAATAGAAAGCCCCAGCTAAAAGAAAACCAAAATTACAAAATCTGTTGGTTTCACAAAATTAAAGTATTTTGAAAAAAGAACCAAAACTTGCACCAGCTAATGCACAAATACTCTCAGAGCACTTTGCCTATAGTGGTGGGCAACTTCAGCGTAATGAGTAAATTGGTTAACCAAAATTAAGTTACAAATTTTCTAATGGATGCCAAGGTTTATAGCAGGGATAGCCACAAATGTTTTGGACTTAAAGCCTTTTTGTATAAAAACTAAGGAAATAAGCCAAGTATTCGAAGCGAATACCTTACAAAAACAGAAAACATATTATGAATAATAAACCCAAAATTTGCTGGTTTAAAACTGTAGCTACTGAATGATGGAAAGTTTCAGAATAATTTTCTGAAGTCATTGTTGTTAGCATGGAATTGTTTTAGCATTGTAAAGATATGACTGAGTTGTGTCGAATTGAAGATTGCAAATTCTGAGAGTGTGTGTATGTCCAACCCGCTAAGTCCGCTTACCCTAACCCACTACTAAACGCGCCGGCAATCTAAAAAGTACCGCGAGTTTAGTACTTTTGCACAAAATTATAGAATTGACAAAAACTGCAAAAAAGGACAAATTTCACGGTTCAAAAGGCGTAGACATTTCCAACAAACAGTAGACATAAAAATAACAATATACCTGACCAGCAAAACAAATCCGGAGGACGAAATAGGAAGTAGAAGGAAAAAGGGGGAAACCCCCAGAAGCTCCCAAAATAAATGGCCGGATACAGCAGAGAAACGATAAACTTGGACCGACCACCCGCTCACCAACTCTGAATAAGACTGAACTGAATTTGAGCGCTTAGACTAGAACTTGAAGAATTAGCTAAGGAACCGAAGTCCCTACACAAGTGTACAATTTTACGTTTATCGTTCATAAAGATAGCGCTGCATTTTAAGTGAATTTAAATGAAAATCAAAGAAAATGACGGAAAATACTTCACAGATTACCCCCTGTTTTGAAACGCGCGCCCTCGCCGCGGCCTCCAGGCATTATTATGAATAATTATGAATAATAAACCCAAACTTTGCTGATTTAAAACTGTAACTACTGAATGATGGAAAGTTTCAGAATAATTTTCTGAAGTCATTGTTGTTAGCACGGAATTGTTTTAGTATATAGTTCTACGCTAGCCTGGTGTGGCCTAGCTCCCCGTACTGCCCTGATGTGTAGAAGACGTGTTTAGTTTAGTTTTAACACAATGGTAGCGATGCTTGTTCCGTGTTGTCTGGGATGGCTTCAACAAGTTAGCCGCTAACATTCATTCACCAAAGGCTTGGGGTCAATATCAGAAATGTTGATTTCAATAGCATGCTTTTCTAAATTTTTGTAGTTTCGGCACAATGGTAGAGCAATCCTCCTACGGCCCTGAAGTAATCACAAGAGATGATAGCTGAAGAAATGTAAAGATGATCATTCAAGTCGTTGAGTAGGGGCTTTGTTCAGCCGTGCCATCTCATGACATTTGTTTGGACAGCTGTATCTGGCGTTGAACTGTCGCTGTTTATTCGCCAACACGATTTTCTTAAATACTGCTCAAGTCCCAGTTCTGTTCATTCTGTGCTTGATCCTTAGCATTATGGCAAACCTTCTTTGTGCAGTTGTGCTCCTTGTTGCCTGCATCAGCACTGCGTATGGTGAGTTCAATAGAAGTGTGCGTTTTTGGAATAAAAAATTTTAAGTAATATAGTGCTCTCGAAGCTGCAGAGTAAGGCTCGCAGTATTACAGTGATGAAAAACGTCTGACAGAAACAAACTATGTAAAAAAGACAACAAGTAAATTTTTTATCAGGTATCAATGCAAAGTTTCAGTATTTTTAACCGACGGATTAAGATGAATAATTAAGGGAATTCCACAAGACCTAACAAGAAGTGAGCGAAGCTTCACGTTACTTACTGATGCCCGAGTTATGTTACATTATTTTATTGTTTTAGCAGGTCACGCCTTCCACGTAGAAAACCGATGCCCTCACAATGTCCACGTGTTTACCAACAGTAAGCAATACAACGTTAATCGAGGTGGCAGAGTCACCATACCGGTTCCTGCACATTGGTCTGGACGACTTTGGGGTCGAAGATCTCTTGGGCATCAGCCTTACAAAGATACTCTGGTTGAGTTCACCTTCGATGGCCACGGTAACCAAGACTACTACGATATCAGTTTGGTCGATGGGTACAATTTGCCTGTGTCTGTGGAGCCGAAGCCAGGGACCTTCACATCTGGGCCGGGCCAGTATTACTGTAAGAAGGCTCAATGTAAAATGGATTTGAACAGACAATGTCCTCAACAACTGAAGTACAGTGAAAACGGTCAGGTGGTCGCCTGTCAAAGTGCTTGTGAGAAATTCCAGCAAGATATCTACTGTTGCGCCAATCGACACGACCGACCAGAAACCTGTCAGCTTAAGGATTGGCCGGTGAATTATGCCTCGAAGATCAAAGCCATTTGTCCTGACGCCTATAGCTATGCCTACGACGATCAAGCTTCCACATACACCTGTCGCAGCAACGGAAACCAAAACTCCCAATACAACGTTGTCTTCTGTCCTTGAAATGAAGCATGCAATACTGTTTAAATTTGACCACGCTGTCGTAAGATAAATGTAAGGGTAGTAAATAACCAATAAAACAAATCAAATAGTTTGCAAGGTTTTGGACGCATCAAGTGTGCGCAAATGAGCACTGTGAATAATAACAGTAGTTCATATGGTTCATAGGTTGCAGCTTCATACGGTTTCTTTTGAAGTGTCTGAACCATAAACGTTCCTGAGCTCAATCAATTGATTTCTTAAGTACAAGTATTACTAAAAAGGGTAATCTGCTTATTTTGAGCCAATTTTGGAATTTTAAAATTCACAGAACCGCAAACGTTTCTAAGTAAAATGTAGCTCTTTGTTTCGCTGACTTTGAGCTTTTGAGTGCGCTGAATTTGTTACTGTTTGTTTCAATGAAATTTCTCAAGCTGTGAACTGTACAATTTTTAACATTGTCTGCCTCACCACCATTTGTTAGCACAGGGTCAAATATATACGATCTACCCCGACTTTGAAGATAAGATCTATCAGAAAAATTCCAAAAAAAAGTTAGTGGAGTAAGCGCAAAGATGAGTAAAATCGTTTACGATTTCAGATGATTCAGAAATTTTTGAAAAATATCGCTAAAACTAAGGAACTTAAAAATGCGCAGTCAAGAATTCTGAGGGGTTAACAGTTTTCCATCCTCGTCGAAGAGTCTATCACTTTTCACCGGTCTGCGAACAGAGGTCAGCACCATTTCCATTTCCTCCACCTTATCGTATATTTACTAAACTATTTTACTATTTTATTTCACTATCTTTAAAAACAGGCTACACAGTGAGGAAAGAGGAAAAATGTACAGCTTGGTATCATTTGCCAACGTTCAAAAGTGTTTGTAACATGGCTCAGTGTAACCTAACCATGCTACAACCGCGTGCGTACAATTAAATTACACGCTACATCATGCAGTGCAATTGTACTGCACGATGTAACGTGCACAACAATTGTGCTGCACGGTAAGCCTTCGCTGTTCTCCTGTCGGAGTGAGCGAGGCTGGTGACAGCCAGTAGAACTGACTGCAGTAATCAAGAATTTATATATCCGTTAACATCAACATTCAAATTAGGTTAGATAGTACATAAACGACTGAGGCTTCAGAAGACGTGTCAGTCTTCCAAGACCTGGCATACAGAAGACGCAACGTCTTCTTATTTTTGAGCCATATTACAAGCCAGTTGTAGCATTGCTTGCTGTGCTCACAGAATTTTGTGAGCTCACTTGCAGGCTAAGCCCTCGTGATGGGCATCTGTCTAGTCAGTGCAACAAGTTTCAACTGTGCTATTCAAGTTATAGCAATCTGTGTAATCGTATGCTGCTAAAAATTAGTGTAAACAGTTGTTTAACACCCTACAGCTTTGGATGACTGTGACCCCCAGCACAAAAAGCATGCTACATACTATCTGCTATATAACCAAAGAGGAATGGCCTTTATGATACATAAATAAGGTAAAGATAATCCCAACTGACAACACAGAGCTTTAGGTGAGCAACTAAAATTAGCGGAAGTTGATAATTTTTCCCTGTGACACAGGACCGTAGTTGGGTAACAGGAGAAATGAACTATAGGCTCACCTATGCCTTCCATAAGCTAATGATAAAAACCTACGTATATGCATATGAAAAATTCACTCTCACCCTCCCTCAGCCCACGGAATACTGCTTTATTATCATATGATGGTTTTGGATAGTATTTGTTTTTAATCATAGCCACAAAATAATTCGTGAATCGCGATACACCTTTGCCCTATAATAACTTTAATCCAGACACAGTAGCTACTCAACAAAAATCAAGACATCCCAGCCTTATACCGTCACAACAAAACTGAATCTATAAAATCAATTCAAAATGTTTTGATTGCGGCAATTTAAAAAAAAGATCGGTACCACGAATTTTGATGTGGCGAATTTAGGCCAGAGGAACATACCTTCCCTCCAGAAACAGAGAAAACCATTTCCAGCAGCCTGTCTGCCCTATGTTGCAAACCTCACACATTAACATAGAGTCCTATCCTGGGGAGTCTAGCCCGGCTCCAACGAGGGACCTAGCCCGGAATAATTTCAAAGTTTTAAGTGGGTCTATCCCAAAATCAATAAATATTCCAAATGTTGTGCATTTTTGGCCACAAATTATTGAAAAATGAAGAATTTTGATTTTTGATTTTTGTCGGCATAGGTCTGCACCCCTCGTCTCCTCCACATTATCCCCCTAAACCAGCGCTAGCCTACACCATACGTTAGTGCAGCAGAGCTTTCAGTAATCTAGTGGTTTGCACCCTGAGACGCAACAACTAAATTACAAGCAATTCCCTGTGCCTTCTAAGGATAAAAGTGAGGAAGAACCCTATTTCTGATAACCATATTTTGCGGCAAATGTTTCTAAAAAAACTTTGACAAGCTATCTCTCCTTTAGACGATCTCATTTATCACCCGTAGAAATAACCTATTCCAACGTGACGAACTATGATTGTTGGTTATATTTTAACTTATAATCATAGAGACAGCCAATCTTAAATATATGAATTCACTCCGTTTAAATTAGTTTTTCCATAATGTGCCTGCGAATCAGTGCTGGCAAAAATACATCACAAACAAGGGAGTCAGTCAAATGTGTAATGAAAAGTCCGAACCACAGTTCAATTGCTTAGCTGACACTGGGACAATCTATAAACTTAGCATAAAATGAAACTGACACCGAAACGTCGCTACAGAAGCAATAAGTGTAGCTACATACAGCACTGAATAACACACAATTCCGAGATATGTTTCAATATTAAGGTATAGAGGGAAGTTTGAATGCCTTGTTTTCTATTTCTTGGTATTTTGTCCGGAATCATGCATAGCACAAAGGTTTAACTTTGAATTCCGAGGAAGCCAGTGAAGGAGGAGTATCCTTTTGATAATATGGTCATTTCAGGATCAGTATGATCCCTAAAATTGCTATCCTTAAGAAATTATATTATTAATAATAATGTTATTACTTCATGTCTGCAGCCAATAGAAAACACTAAACACTGCTGTGCCATTGCCTCGACGTGAACACCGTAGCTCCTGGACTTGCTAGTTCCTGTCGTTTTGTCGGAACGATATAGCTTTGATTGATCAATATTTTGTTAAGTTTATGTGTGCATATGTTAATTTACTTCTTTTCTCTCACCACTTTCCCCCAGACATTTGCAGTCAGAATGATTGCTTATTTCCACATATCCTGGTTACTATCTATTCTTAACTTGAAAAGCTGTTTATGATTAAGGACTTAGTTTTGGCAGAAGAAGCTACGTGACGAAATCGGCATGTAGTAATTTATTAAATTCACCATAAAAACAATGTTTGATAGCAGGGTGTGGTTGGAATCAAAACAGCTGTTGCATTGCTGTTTATTCATCAGCCTTTATTTTCGTTGTTGGTTGGTTGGCTAACACTCTGGCACAGATCGGCAAAATGAGCCTTCTTCACAGCATGGGCAAATCCAATCAGTTCTGCCTTGTTGAACTCCAAATTGATTTGAATGGTCGTTGAGTGTGTTGAAGTAGTTTTCTCGACGAATGGCAGACCAGATCATTTGTTGTCGGAAGGAATCGTCTGCTATTATTAATATTATTAAAGTAATTTGCGTGATTGTTTGATAGGCGATTTCACAAATCTAGAGATGCTGTCGCAGGTGCTCACAAAACTTCATTTCCCATCTTTCCTTTTCAATCTGACCACAAACAGCAGGAGGAGGTTTGTTTGAATTTGTGTAGATAAGTGACGACGACTGACACCTTCTCTCAGGGTCTGTAGTCCATTCAAGTGATGTTCAACGTGGCCTACAACGGCACGGAGATCTCAATTTGAATTTGAATTTAAACGGTTCAAACAAAAATATGAAGGCAGCAGGAGATCAGAGCTATGTAGTGGCATCAATAATCAGAACAGTGTTTCCATGCCTTTCATTCAGCATGTCGATTGCAGCTGGAGCTGAGTAATTGATTTCAGTGATAGCCGAACCAGCTATAGTCTTGGCAGCTTCACTGCTTGTCAACTGCTGTCAGTGATGGGTTATCATGGACCGTGACTTTGAATGTGTTCCAGAAATTCTGCCAATTGAGAATGCTGCCAATTGAGAATGCTGCCAATTGAGAATTGGAAATTCAAGTGTTTCACCGCCTGTTTTGCACTTGTGGATCCTGGTAACCGTTGTGATTGGATTAAACAGTCAGCCATTGGTTGATTGGCTTCCTTTGTTGCTTATCCGTCGACTTCCATCTTGACGTTGTCGCGTTCCAAAGTTAGTTGATTTGAAAGTGAAGCTGGAAGCTTTTGCTATGCTAAGTCGTTGAAACGTTCGTCAAAAACAATGGCCGCTTCGAATCCATCAAAGGATTAGTCTGATGCTATTTCCCTCTTCCGCATATTTCTCGGAACATCAACTGCTAGCTTCGATCGAAGTCTCTCTGCTCCAAACTATCACCGCTACATTTGTTGCCAGTCATGTTACCAATATTACTGTTTGCAGTGAAAGTTTGCAACCTTTCCCAACAGACGACCCATCTTTTTCTCTTTCGGGACCGCAACACCGACTACAACAAATGCAAAATCCCATGCGTGCGTCTTTGCAATGAGTTCATAGTGGTTTTCAACCAATATCAGCAAGTTCTTCTAGATCAGCTCAAGAATGGTATTATCGAAAACGTAGACAACAAAGCAATGTTGTTGTCACCTTCATCACGCCGTTCAATGAAACTTCGCATCATCTACGAAACCTCAGCCATGACCAACTAATGCCAACAGAGTCGCAGGGAATCCCTCAACCCAAGTCCTGTCATCTTGGATGATATCGCTGCAATTCTACTACAATTTCGATGCAACCATATAGCTATCACGTCTGATATAAAGAAAGCTTTTCTTCAAGAGTGTCTCCAAGAAACGACACATTTCCAACTCAATAGAAACGCAGCAAGCTATTCCACTTCATGGCAGTACATCTAAGAAGTGTAACGTTTTTGTCTTCCGTGGAATCCAACATAAGATACGGTTTCCATTCCATATTAAAGGCAAATTGTTTTTACAAAAGCTGTGGAAGGACAAAAAGGATTGGGACGATACACCTCCTGCTGAAGACAACAAAATGGCAAAGCGTTGTCGCTTCTGAAAAATGCGAAAATTCGTCGTTTCACTGGAAATGGGAAAAAAGTTCAACTACACTGCTTTGGGGATGATTCACTTTTGGCCTATAGAATCTGCATTTATCTAAGCATACTGGCTGCTGATGTAGTCCTTATCACATTGCTTCTTGCAAAGCTCTGCTATCACCAAGTCGCAGGACGATGACGATACCTTGTATGGAACTGGAACTTTCGCACGTCTTGGCAGTAATTGTCATAGTTGTTGTCCCTACGTCACAGTATTTGTTTTTTGGAAATTATTCCTGTCACTGCCTTAGTTCAAGGACTGCCTAAGGACATGGTACAACTACAAGCGACACAAAGCCCGACACAAGACCACTGATGAAATGCAAGAATTGCGTTGACCTGGGAACAAAAAGATTGTAATTGAAGAGTCTATTTAAACATTTTTAAGTTTTCGAAAATTTACCCATTTGCTGTTTTACCCTTTCAGCCTTTCGCTTCGTTCGGACAATGTGGCCTTGAGTGATCGATGCTATGATTATATATATATATATATATATATATATATATATATATATATATATATATATATATATATAGGATATATTATTGCCTATGCGAGATATATGTTCAACATTGCGTATGCACGTGGGCGTGCCTATCCGAGGTATCCTCGGATAGGCATCCTCGGATAGTTAACATGGGAAATGCACGTGGGACTGCCTATCCGAGGTTACCTCGGATAGTGATCTCGGATAGTAATGCCTATGCGAGGTAAAAAATTATTTTTTAACTCCTAATTAGCTTAATTAATTAGACTGGGCTTATGCTAAAAAAATGGCTTAGGCTTAGACGTGTAAAAGCACGCTCTCGGTAAGCCTAACACGCTCTCGGTAAGCCTAGACGCTGCAGCGGAGGAACGCGTTATTTGGGCGTCCTCGCTTAGGGGGAATTATACATATATATATATATATAAGTATATATATATATATATATATATATATATATATATATCTTTAAATTTTCTTCTTTTTTCTCACCGCTTTTTTCCAGACAAATGTATCAAGAGAGATTGCTTATTTCCATAAATCCTAGTACCCTAGTAAATATGTGTTTGCAATGCAACTTTGAAAACTGTTTTGACTACCGAGGGTTTACTTTGGAAGAAGGAGAAACGAGACAAAATCTGTCTATAAGAAACAATTAAATTTAAAAGACAGTTCCTTATTTTCAGCTGGGCTGCAGAACTATCATCCGGAGAACTAGCCAAACAGCTAATTGGAGAGAATGATCTGCTAAAATACAGTTTCGTCCAAAACGTTTTTCAAAAACATCGGTTGTTTTCTTCAAAACTTGGAAATAGTGCTCAACTTGCACTTGGTGCTATTTGTACCACGAAAGACATGGCCATTTTATGACAGTGATTGCAAATTTCTATCACTTGTAGTGCTCTCAAAAAGCTTGCCAGAAAATGTGTGATTTTTCCTAAAATCGTCATTTTGCACAGGTTTCACGTTCTTTCACTAATTTCTCACTCATTAGCTATTCGAAAGTCACCAAATTTGGCACACAAATCTCGCAATATCTGCTGAATATTCTGATCCAGGCGAATACTTAAAAGTTGAATTTTTCGTCCTGTCGGCTACTTTGATCTGGTATGGGTCAAAATTGTCAATTTTTGAAAATTCCAAAACATAGTCAAATTAGGTATCATTCGACAGCTAATGATAAACTGAACCACTTTTCTAATAGAACTGTGTGTCTGAAATGTAGCATCTGCAAGTTAGAGAAAGTTTAAGTTTGAGGGAACAGTTAGCTGAAAAAGGTTCATTTCACTATTGAAGAATGAAACAAAACGACAAACGACTACGTGGCTATGTAGGAGCAGTTTTAGCACTGAAATATTAGCCACACCAATAGTATTAATTTGCCATATTACTCGGCGCCAATTTCGCTATTCTACTGTCGCTTCATGGCCTTAGAGGGTAAATCACAGAAATTTTCCAGTCTTCCAGCTTTGACCCTAAATATCTCGGTCTTCGTTTGGTATCGAACTATCATATTTCGTCTTGTTTTCGGGAACATATATGACTATATTGTGTGAGAAAATGAGCGAAATCCGTGACTATCGGTTTTGACCCAAAGCAACCCCCCTCCTTCATGAAAAATTTGAAGCTAAGCTTGAATTAGAGCATTGTATGACGACTTTTAGGGAGCAGCAGCCATTGTTGAGGCTTAATAATAAAGACCTTTAACAGCCGCCAACTTAAATTTAGTGCATTTACGGACCATAGGCAAAGAAGCAAAAATGTTTCCCGTATTAAGAGCTTTCGATTGATGTCAAATTTGTCTTGTTTTGAGAAATTTGAAAAATCGCCATTTCTTGCCATATGAGTGCCAGTCCGGCACATTCGGATGCAGCACCAAGTTGGGCCACCTAGCTAAAATAATTGTAGTCAAAACTGAGCTACAGCCACTAAAAATAATTTCCAACGAAATATTTTGGCATTTGGTAGCTGCTGTTGACATGGTATTATAGGCAAGACACTCGAAAAATTTCGAAATTTTGAAGAAAAACCAAATTTCTTAGGCGACAGAAAATCTCCAAACTATGCAAACCAGTCCATCATCATTTGGTAACATTAGAAGCGTCAGTTTATGTATTGTGATTTATTAAAATTAGATCTTTGATGTTGAAAGTCCCCAGTTTTCAGCATCGAAAAGCGTCAAATTTCACAGTCCGCACGTTTCACAAATTATTTAAAATAATTCAATGTCATAAATCAAAAATCTAATTCCAACAAATTAAATTATATAAATGTTGGATACCAAATGATACCAATAATCTTTGCCCAGTTTCGAGATCTTTTGGCACTAGTCAAAAAACTGAAACTTTTTCAGTTTCCTATGTCAACACATGAGATATCAGTTTTGAAGTGAAATTACTCGTTAACTGTAACAGATCAAACTTTAAATGCAAAAAGTAGTATGGCAAAATCGGAGACGGTCGAAAAATCGGCCAAAAGTGTGCCCCCCCTTAAGTAGACAGAGTGGAACCCATCTACAGTCTGCGCTAATCAAACCATTCATGTACTTTAAACGAGTAAGCAGAAAAGTGCCGTTTATTATACCGCCGGAGGCGGTATACTTGTAATGGGTTGACCCATCTGAATTCATATGTTTTGCATGTAAATTGCTTGGCGCGGAGGATTTCCGTCCTATCTTCAACACATGTCCCAGTTACGCAGGTTTCTTTGCCCAACAATTTTTCTACGATTTTGCAATTTTTGAGCGTCATTACAGTCAACTTAGTTCATTTTCAACGCCTTGTAAATTGTTTTGCAGACGATCACTCTCTGCCTTTTCTCATATAACCGAAACTCGGGCGTTATTTGTCTGTCACTTGATTGGCAGAGGTTTAACAGATCAATAAATAGCTAAAACGGATGTTACAATTTTCGTGTGCAAAGACTGATTTTGCGCTTGCACTGTATTTATTTCATTAGTGTTTGTTTTGTTTCAGAATTTAGATAAAATAAATTGTTCAAAATAAACATATATAAACATAAATGATAACTTTCTCGCCCGCGGTTTACTCGATAAAATCGCTATAGTCAGAGTAGTGTAGTGGCTAGGGTGTCCACTTGGAGCTGTTCCGGACACAGACCGAATCCTTCTTCCGGTATAATTTTAGTTTCGCAATTGGCAGTGGCAAATGGCAATAAAATACTCCCATTCTTTTGTCTCAGAAGCGGTAAATGTCGGGGAGTTGAAACTAGTCAAAAACTAACGTCACCGTACACTAGAACTTTTTCGAATTTTGCTGATATATCTTAACTTCAAAGGCTAGATTAGATAGTAAACATTTGACCCTGTGCTAATAGATGGTGGAGGGACAGGCAATGTTAAAAAATTGTACAGCCCACAGCTTGAGGAATATCATTGAAACAAACAGTAACACATTCATCGCACTGAAAACTCAGTGAAGCAAGAGCTACATTTACCTACAAACGATTGCGGTTCTATGAATTTTAGAATTCCAAAATTGGCTGAAAATAGACAGATTACGCTTTCCAGTAATACTTGAACTCAAGAAATCAATAGATTCAGCTCAAGAACGTTTATGGTTCAGGCTGTTCAAAGGAAACCATATGAAACTGAACCTATGAACAATATGAACCACTTCGCTACTATTCGAAGTGGTCATTTACGTAAACTTTAAGAAAAACATTGCAGACAATTTTTATTTTATAGGTTATTTACTACCGTTACATTTATCTTGCGACAGCAAGGTAGAACTCAAACACTATTATTTGCTTCGTCTCAAGGACAGAAGACAACGTTGTATTGGGAGTTTTGGTTTCCGTTACTGCGACAAGTGTATGTAGAAGCTTGATCGTCGTAGGCGTAGCTGTAGGCGTCGGGACAAATGGCTTTGATCTTCGAGGCATAATTGACAGGCCAATCCTTGAGCTGACAGGTTTCTGGTCGATCGTGTCGATTGGCACAACAGTAGATATCTTGATGGAATTTTTCACACGCACTTTGACAGGCTACCACTTGTCCATTTTCGCTGTATTTCAGTTGCTGAGGACATTGCCTATTTAAATCCATTTTGCATTGAGCCTTCTTACAGTAGTACTGTCCGGGTCCTGAAGTGAAGGTTCCTGGCTTCGGCTCCACAGAAACAGGCAAATTGTATCCATCGACCAAGCTGATATCGTAGTAGTCTTGGTTACCATGGCCATCGAAAGTGAATTCAACCAACGTATCCTTGTACGGTTGATGTCCAAGCGATCTTCGACCCCAAAGTCGTCCCGACCAGTGTGCAGGAACGGGAATAGTGACTTTACCACCTCGATTAACATTGTATTGCTTACTATTTGTGAACACGTATACATTGTGAGGACATCGATTTTCCACGTGAAATGCGTGCCCAGCTAAAACAAGGATATCAAATGTACTAGACAATACAGGTAGTGCACCACATGTATATACACTTCTAAATATGTAAGTTCATCTCAACCAGAATCCCATACGCTTATACTTGAGCTGCACCGGAGCAAATTTCATCAGAGTGATAAATCCAGAGTATATATCAACCATCACAATCAAAATTAGCTTCTGAACTAATCTGATCAGGTGGAATCACTAGCAAACCCTCAGAACAATATAGGAATTATTAGCAATACAGTTTTCTTATCGTGTCAAGTTTACGAACACATCATGTTAATAATTTATTTTAATGTTTGTTAAATTTAAAATTGTTAAGTTGGTTTTAGCTTTAATTTTAGGTTATGCCTTTTATCACAACTGTTTTGTTGCCAGGTTACCGAAAACAAAGGAATTTTAAGACTGGTGGATCCACAAAATTATCCTTAAATTTATGTGCGTCTGGGCAATCATCCCGCCGAGGCTGCTCCCAAAATGAAGCCCTCCTAATATCTGTAACATGATCTGAGAATATTTTCTTGAATACTCAGTGGGATGTTCGTCGATTGTAAGAGTTTAGTCAGCAAGTTTAAACTCACCAAAGGCAGTGCTGACGCATGCAACAAGGAGCACAACTGCACAAAGAAGGTTTGCCATAGCGCCAAGGATCAAGCACAGAATGAACAGAACTGGTACTTGAGCAGTATTTAAGAAGATGGTGTTGGCGAATAAACAGCTACAGTTCAATGTCAAATGTAGCTGATCAAACATTTGTCATGAGATGGCACGGCTGAACACAGCTCCTACTAAACGACTTGACTGTTTTCTTTACATTTCTTCAGCCCACACTCATTTCAGTATTTGAGTATGGTATGAGAGGAATGTTGAAACATTGGACTGAAACAATGGTAAGTGTAAGGTAGCAGATGTCACGAGTCAGCACAATTGCATTAGAGGCTGATTAAATGCTTAACTTGTATTTTCATATTCTGTGTCCAGCTTATTTGACAGTTTGAGTGGCGTATTAAAGTAGCTGTGCCAAATCAGTACTAATTTTGAAGTGGATCTGCAGCGTGGTCCTTTGTAAGCCGGTTACCTAACTGAACACTCCACTCTGTTATAGTCTACAGGTTGTTGGAATATATTTGCATGAGTGTGTGTTCACTCTGACTATGTTTTGCACGGTTGCAGTTTTGCACCAGTTTGCCAAGGACAGTCGTAAAATTCACTAATTCCATAAAACTACTAGATTCAAAAGCAGTCAGAAAATCAAAAATTGAACGAATGCAAATAATTCCAGAAACAAATTCAGATTCATTCCAGACAAGAAGACAAACATTTCATGATTAAGCTTCAAAAACAACGCCGGCGATATTCATACAGAGACCTCACACTAATCTGTTAGTACCTATCATCTCGAAAAATTTTGTCTCTACATATAAACCAATAGACTTAAAATACGACGTCTAAGCTCTTTAAATTATGATCGTGATAATAGACAGTTATCAAGCATTACTGACATTAAGGCTATTCAAATCCTACATACGCTGCTCCAAAATCGCTGCGTCAGGAATGCGCTTAGTACACGTGATTTGCTGTGTATTAGTTTCACTAAATAAGGAATTTCAGGTGCATTTCTTTGCAACATTTGGAAATTAAATTTAATTATAATATAAGTTTATAGAAAATGAATACATAGAATATAAATTCGTAGAATATAAATAGAATTGCAACCTAAATTAGAAAATGCATCTCAGATGTGGCATCCTTATTTCATGTTGCTGTGGTTTCATGGTCCATGCATTAAGTATGTAAATGTTTTCGCGGAATTCAAATATGCTGTAGTGATTTTGAGGAAAATATTTAGTAGACGTTAAGATACGTTCCTATGTTACTGTTGTTAGCCAGCCATTAAAGCTGTACGTGCTAAGTTGAGTTTGGAACATATGCCAATTAGGAATGCCCTACATACATATATGTCTGTATACCTGTCCTACAGTTGGTGTTTGCGTTTTCAGCATTCTGGTATGCCTCATTCGCGCACTTCTAGTCGCGAGAGCTCACAGAGCTCCTTCAAGCCTACAGCTGGTAGGTCTACCTCAGGTCTCTTTTCTTCTTATGTCCGTGCGCGTCAATTGTCTTCCCATTATTGCGTTTCTTTGCTTCTCCCCATCAGTCATAGCTAGTATGACTCTCGCTACGTCGCATGGAAGCTGTCACCACAATGGGAAGCTGAAGCAGTCACCATCTTGGCCTTTCGGCTTCGGTAGTCATCCATTAACTGCTCATGCGTGTAGCAGCGGAGCACAACGTCTTTCGACGTTCTACGCCTCTAGCGTAGATGGGGTGGGATCAGAAGCAAACCCGTATGTGTGTCCATTTTGCCAACACTCCCTCGCAGGAGGTAGGAGGAACACATTGCAAGCAGCTGGTAGATCGCAAGGTGGTACCTTCCACCGGGATCTCCACGCCCTACTCTTGACGATAAGTGGATTAAGGGTTCTTTAGCGTGCACTACCCCCAGCCAGGAAGCACACGGGCCCACCAATTTAAGGGGGGGTGGCTATGAATTTCACTAAGAGTTCGATGTTGGAAAAGCTAGCTAGTCTTTTGCCACATAATAGTATTAGGTTTAGTGTAAAATAGTTTAAAGTTTGAAAGAATTCCATGCAGCGGAGCGTCCTATTGGAGCCATCAGAAGTTGGCGTTGTCGGTCCAAAGCTCGACATGACACGTACACAAACTTCGCCTCGCCCTGATCGCTATGGGCAAGGTACGGCAACCAAATTATCCAGAAATAGTTCTAACATATAGTGCTTTGATATCGTGTAAAATAATCCTTAGATCAATGCATACTTTTCTGTGAGATGCAATCAAGGTGCGAAAAATTGGGTGTTGTAGCTCTATATGGGTAGAGGTTAACTAAAGTCTAATGCGCTGTGGTTTACCAAATGAACCAAACTTTGCTCTAATTAATACTCCAAGTATCTGTCTTAACTTTTGTAAAAATGAAGTGATTTCGTTAATCCCTGCGTTTGCAGCGCTAGATTACATTATCGATAATGTCGCTGTCATTTGGTGCCATTTCAAAGGTTTGGACCAATTACGCCAAATTACTGTGGCAGAATCGGCTGAAGCTTTGCACATTACAGGCCAGTGAGTGTACCAGCATGTGCAGAAGGCTAGGCCACTAAACCTCGCTCCAATGTTTAGAAAATGCTCGATTGATTTTTCGAAGTATGGATGGCGATGGCTCCAAAAAGCTCTAAGACAGTTGTAAGCGCATACTGAACGAAGAAAGCGTCATATCGAAAAACGGATTTCATATTCGGATTCTGCAGGTCAAATGACCCCTATAAGCCACGTTTCGGCAAAATCGGAGTCAAAAAAATTTTTAACCCTATTTTTACTGCGCTTAGCTAGCTTTTCAGGCCTAAAGATAAGGGTTATTTCTTAACAAAAAGTTTGCTAGCACATTAACCAGAAAACCAAAGCCCTCAAAACTGACACATGGTTTGCCCCTGTTAGAGCCTAATATTTGGTAAAAAGCTGGGGTAGGCTAGGGGCTGTCAATTTTATTACATCGAAAACGGCGCACGGTCACATCGCAATTTTTTGCCAAATTTCAAAATTTGAGCTGTTATAGCTGAAGAAGAAAGCAACGCTCGAAAGCCGGAATACTTTTAATATTTAGCACTAGTAACAGTTAACATTTATGGCTGAAAGTTTCAGAATTGGTCAAACCGTTAATCCACCAGAGCGGAAAACCCCTTTTTGAAAAATCCCATTTTTCGCACCAAAATTTGTACTTTGGCGTCCTGCCAAAAACAGTGTATGTGAGATATATTGTTGCCCACCCTAAACTATTTTACTTTGATATGTTGGCTAACGCTGGGGGGAAAAGTAGCTCTCTCCGACGATGTCGTGCCAACCCGTTCGTAGCCCCCCCCCTTAACGCCTCATCCGCCTCGGCCTACGTTTCTTGCTCAAGGAAACAGTGCAACGCCATTATGGGTAAGACGGGAATCGAAACTCGGACCTTTGAATCCGAAATTCGGCGCCTTAGCCATTCGCCTACACGGCCACCCGTCTACTTCAGGTAGTCGGAGCTATTCCTCTTCTGAGTTCTGCCTCTGCCGCTCCTGCGTCTGATCAATGCAAACGGTTTTCTAGCCGTTCAACAACTGCGCTTCACGGAACAGTTTGGTGCCTTTTGTATCTTCTATGACATAATGCTATTGAAAACGGTCAAATAAAAGTTACCAAAAGAGGGTTACCAGGAAAGATACCACTGACTTTTACTAAACTCTGCAGGTTAGTTAATTATCGCCGCACTATTTTCATCGTCCCAACTTTGCTTGGCGATGCTTCGAAAGTTTACCACATTGGGAGGTTTCCGCTACTTTAAATTAACCCATTTTGCAACATCACTGTATAAAGGAATTTTTGTTCTACAAAACTAGACTACAACTCATTTGTACATTTCCAGGATTTTGACCGTATTCTAACATATTCTCAGCTCCTCGGATCTTTCGAATAATGCCAATATGAGCACGACTGGAGATCTTTCAATTTTGATCCATTTGGTTTTTTGCAACTCAATTTTCTTAGGTTTTGACCCTTGGGGTCTGTCCCAATTTGTTATCCGCTCAATGAGGTCATTCGAATGTTACTCATGTGTGATTTCTTTAACTGTCAATTATTACGGTTTGCAACATCAAAGTATTTTCGCATTCCTCAGTTTCGTAATCACCAGGGGCCGATGTTAAGGTATCTTTTGGATTAGACCCGTTTCTAGCCCCAATTTTCAGTTTTGAGCCCTTTTCTTGAAAACTGCAAACAGTAAATTTGTAAAGTAAACATTGATCTAACAATGTAAAAATGAAGTTTTAAAAGTTCGCTACCATGGAGGCGAGATTTGAAAAGTGTATTTCCACTATAAAATTTTAGTCTTCTGAAATTTTTCCTTTAGCTTTTCATTCAATCTGGTACCGGCTAACTTCTAACCTTCCTTACTAAAGACTATTTAGATTTGCTGGATTTAACCATTTTAAGCCGGGTTTGAAACCCAGGTTTTGCTAAAACATTGGGTTAAAGGGTTAACCCTAACTCTAACCAAAACGCCTCTAGCGAAGCAGGTTCTACATGTTACTATTTTAGATAATTGGATGAGGGTTGATAATGGTTTTACCTGGTTTTGCGATTTAATCGATTTATGACATCGGCAACAGGTGTTCCAGAATACTGCTCCACACTCTACATGCAATATTTTAGCTAAACGTCAACACTACTAT
>JASAND010010877.1:0-11736 GCA_030248195.1 Trissonchulus latispiculum | reverse complement strand
ACTTAGAATTACTATTACTATTCCCCTTCCAGTATTCAAGTTTCCAGTGAACTGCATGTTCCAAGTATATATCTGCACCCTCTAATGTGAAAATCCTCAAAAAGTTGTCCAATATGGTTGTTTGCTTCAGTTTCGTTGATAAATGTTGCCATGGATGCGATATTCTATTCATGATGGTCTGTACTGGTTTAGCAGATGTTTTGGTGATTATTAAGGGCGAAATTCTATTATGGGGGATTATCTAGGTTAATTCCAGTGTGTTGTTTGTCCCGACAAATGTACTCCAGCTTGTGACCACTGTTGCTATGGAAATTATAGCCTACTTTGTTGAATTTATAATAGCCCATTGATAATATAACCTTGTTAGGAACATTTTCGTCCAGTCCAGTTTGGGTGTAACTGTTTCACCCTGTCTGAGGGTGTATTCAAGCTAGTCCGTAGTTTGGTTTAATTTAGTGAGGTACTCAACCTCCCCTATTCAGTAACTATGTCTAATCTATTCTATCCTATTTTTCAACAGATACAAAGTTCTGATTACTCAAGTTTTATTTACAAATTTTTGGAGGTTTATTCATCATTGACATTATCGTCATGAAAAACAATTCACGTGTATAAACATGGAGAATATATACAAGAAAGTGTAAGTTTATTTTACAATGTTTATAAAGTCTTGACAGGGAAAGCAGACATTGTTCACACAGCGTGGATCAAGATGGGATTGTATTCGTAGTGGCCCCGGTCTTCGTTATAGCGGCGATTCAGCTGGACAACCATGGCTCTGTTGGTTGATTTGACGATGGGGACATCTCCATCAAATCTTGCCTCCATATAAAAAATATATGGGCTTTCGGCACACGGGGCAGGTAGGGTTGGTGGTTGTGTCATGTAGTTTCTTGACGCAAGATGTGCAAATCAGATGATGACATAGTGAGAGGATGTTGAGGATTTGAGTGTCGTAACAGATCATGCAGATCTTGGTTGCTTCCTAAAATAAATTTATATGTTTGTGTATGTGTATATATACATGTATATACACATAAGACAAAAATAATGGTAAAAACTTTTAATAGTGTTATTTTGGATACTAAACCTATTATATTTTTTGTAAAAAATTTTTTGAATAAATTAATTTAATAACAAATTTTTAAATAATGCAATAACAAATTATTAAGAAATTATTCATAATTGCTTTCACTTACATTTTCTTCACGTCTCGCAGTAGCACATATCGTATCATTGACGTGGGTGTCTTTTGTTCTCTTCAAAAATTGGTCCAGTTGTAGCAAATGTTGATCCATCTGTTCAATGAACATCCATTTCTTTTTATTCTCTAGTTGAACCAAATATTGATTTCTCTCATTGAAAATTCTCTGAAATGAAAACATTGTGATTTGCTGGCGCTAATTAGCATTAGTAACATTCTTTATTAAAAAATTAGTCATGGTTAATATTTAGGAGTATTGTGTTATAAACGTAATTTAATTTCCTGTTTATCTCTACTTTTAATTTAAGCTAACCTTTTTTAGAATTTCGACGGTGGGGCGACGTTTGTTTTTCAAAAATGTTGAAAGGGCTTGCAAGGCATTTTCTAAGTTGTCCATTGGTTCCCGGCTAGCTTCACTCAAAGGTTGATTTTTCCATTTCACCAGAAAATATCGTATGTTATCGCAGGTTTTCTAAAAAATTAAAATCAGAGTTGTATTTAGGTGTATAGTTAGTTGTGAGTTTTGTTAATTATTTTTCCCTTAGATTTGAGTGGATGGTTGTTTGATGAAATATATTAAATTCATTAAATCATCTACATTTTAATTTATATCAAAGTAATATTGAAACTTAAAACTGATACTAACATTGACTAAGAATATCATTAACTTACCTCATCTAAAATTCGCTCAACTTCGAAGATCTGACAATCCTTGGTAGGAGGTAGAAATATCGACACTGATCTTAGTTAAACTGATCTTAGTGGAATTCACAACCGCTTATATATGTTTTTCTGAATGGTTCAGTGTTAATTATTTATGATAGTCTGGACATATTAGGTATGGTTTAATAGTTTCAGTTTCTATCTTAAACATAAGATTCAATAGAAAGATGAAGTTGAACTTTCTATAGTTAATTCAATAGTCTGGGTGAGTGTTGCTCAGAATTCATAATTTGTTAACTTATCCGTATAAGTTATAAGTTATTGTCCTCATATTCACTGTCAAATTAGTTACAAAGTTAAATATTCCCAAATTTTGTTGTTCTTTGTAAGCATGATGTATGGTATTGAAGGTAATCCTAATTATGACCACTTGTAAGCTAGAATTTGAAAGAAGAGGCTATTTCTGGTGACTAAATGTGAAATTAGATAATTATTCCAAAACTTTGTGGTTCCTTTTGGGAATAAGTCTAAGCATTCAGAATTATCGTCACGGATAAATAAGAAATAACAATAAAGGATTTGAAATAAAAGGTTATATACTTTCAATGACTTAACGTTAAGGTAGTCATAAATATAATTACTATTTTCAAACTTCAAGCTAGCTGTAAACTGTATTTTGAAATCAAAGCTCCGGAAGTGAGTAGATTAGATAAAATCATCCTTCAAATGAAACGCAGTTGTAACGGTAGCCTAGCTGTCTGATGAGACTCTCTGGCAGGAGTCGAAACGGTTAAAAAATATCTGGTAATCCGCAGCTTTGAAAATTCCGCAGCCGTTTTCAAATGGGTAGGATTCGCAGCCTATGCCTTTTACACTAGGGATGGCTGTGAATTTGTTCTAGAACCGGCCTTTTACATCTACTTACCTATGTTCAATACGGCTGCGGAATGTTCGCAGCCTTGAAGCTGCGAATTACCAGATGTGTTTTAACAGATTCGACACCTGCCAGGAAGTCTCACCAGATGGCTAGCTGCCGTTACAAACGTTTAAAAAATCAAAGTGCTGAAAATTAAATTAGTCCATTACGTTCAGAATCCCATTCATTATAAATGTGCACACATATTACTAAACTAAATCCAACAATTAGATCGTTATAAACAACCACATCTGCATACGTTATAAACTGGACGCTTATAGAAAACGTATACCTATCATATTTATTGACTTAATATCTAATGAAGCCCTGCATCGCGATAAAATTGGGATCAAGCACATCCCTATACAAATAAACACACGCATTTGGACTGGTAATAATATTTGCGACCTTAGGAAAACCCAATTGCAATGGAAACCATAAACATTATTACTATTTAACAACTTCACAAGTATTAAATTCGATAATTTTAAAAGTTATGATGGCTGCAACTTATACAACCCAACACAAACACACAGATACATCTTGCTGGTCAATTAAAGAAATTCATAATACTTGACAGATACTTAAACAAATAAGTATAAATACCAGCTAAATCGAAAATATCGACACAACTTCGCTTCATTCCACAATACACCAACCATAAATGAAGAATTCCAGGAAGTGGAAAACTTTCTAGATGATGTAAATTAACACATTACCGGTTCTGTTATTATTATTATCATTGTAATTATAATTATTGGGATAATTATGATTATTAGTGTTGATGTAGCACGCAGGTTATACCTACGCAGTATACATTAATTGACAAGATTTTAATTTAATTTTTAGAAGAGAAGAATTTTACAAGAGCTAACGTTGATAATTTACTTGATATGATATACACATGCATGGAAACAGATTATTTTAGGAAATCTTGAACGACAAAAATACTTTTTCATCGAATGGAAAGGATAACCAATAAGCCGTTGAGGATGGGAGCCAATGGAAAATCTTGAAAATGCCCTACAGATCCTTTCTGCCTATTTAAAAACAGGCCCCGACCAAACGTGGAAATCATAAAGAAGGTAAGCATAAGTTACAAATATATGTATTATACAAAATCAGATTCCAAATAATACTAAGTTTCTTTGATTACACACAATATGTACTTTGTGCGGGAGTACTAATATCTTTTTTGCAGTTAGTTCACAAATGATGGTGATAAGTAAGAAAGCCATGTTATTAATTTTAGAGAATTTTCAGCAGCAGAATTCAGTATTTTTTCAAATCAGGGAGAACTCAAACAAATGGATGTATATTTAGCAAATGGAGCAGCATTTGCAACAGCTGGATCGGTTTTTGAAAATAAACAACAAAGTTCACATTGCCGACACATTGAAAGCTGTTGCTGGAGACGAGGAAAGCGTAAGAAATGATGGTTTATAAGAAATATAGTAATTATAAAAAATTCTAAAAAATATGACAATAATAAAACTGAGTGACCACATCTTTTTTAAAATGTTATCAATTGTTTTTTGTTTTTTGCTAAGAAAACATGAGTTGTTTTGTCAATATACATAATTTTGTGAATGTTTTAGGAGCCAACAAAGATTTGTATGGTTTGCTATCATCCTCAACATTCTATCGCTGAGCCACTATTTGATTTGTACGAAATGCGTTAAAAAATGGCACGAGAAAACACTGCTCCAATGTGACCCATGTGTCGAAAGCCTATCTATTTTATCTACATGCAGGTGGCTTTTAAAGGTGACGTTCCTATCGTCGAATCCAGCAACCGAGCCATGGTTGTACAGCTCAATCGCCGCTATGATGAGGATGATAGATGCTATGTGTATAAACCCTTCATTATCCACCCAAAACACAAAGGTGATCTCCCCGAATTCGAACCTAACAATAACTACCCAACCTTTCTTCACCAACTTACACCTCCAACTGCCACAAACCTACCCAATATGGCGAATCACAACTATTAGCTAATCAGACCTATGAATTTAGACAGAAGTAATGTAAAATCATTGAGCATTTGTCAAAATGTAATACTAATTCACTTAGGCTTAGCAGCTCGCATAGAATTTATATCTTTCGTGTCGGTACTAACTTCACACCTTGTAGCATCTAATGCAAGAAAAGTTTAACAGACGTTTTTACATAAATAATTACAGGAATTTACACATCTCATACCGTTCCAACTTAACTGCTTGACAAACCATGATTGAAGTCAAGATGAATCGAAGACAGTAAATTGTTTTTTCTGATTGAAGTCCTGACCATAACCATCTACGTTTAATGAAAGATTGAGGAAAAATAAAGACATTAGTCATTTACATTAGACTAAAATTTGCATAAACATTCACATGTATTTACATAAAAATCTAGCAACTAAATCTAGCAAATATGGCAAGAACTACCAGCAACCATTTTGTCAAGCAACCAAGCAACCGAACTGATGCTAACATTTCTAACAGCTTAGAGATATGGCGCACCTTCAGATCCTAATTCACACGTAACTTTAAATTCACCGTTACTGTTAAACGATCACCCATGCAATAAATCCAAGCGGTGCGTAGGCTACAACTGAATTACCCCACCATCAACCTCAAAGTCATTCCGAAGTTAGTGAAACTTAACAACAGTTCTATCAATGTATATGGAGAACCTCAGAACAACGTTGCCCCGTCATATATTTCTAAACTCGTTTTGCTGCCTCATATTGACTTATTGTTATTATCAAAAGGAATTAAACATCATTATTGTTGGACCAAAATTTGGATCGAGTGCTGGCAAACGAAAGACAGCACAAAGCGAAGAGGTACTTTTGCCCTCCCTGCTTGATACCATGCTATCATGAGGAAAAACAGAAACAACATTTGGAACAATGCGAGAAGAATGAGCCTACTGCTGTTGTGATGCCTGAAGATAAGTGGCTTCACATTAGAATCATGTACAAGATGCAAAGAAGTCCTTATGTTATGTATGCTGACTTTGAGTGTATACTGGAGAAGATTGATGGTTGTCAGTTCAGCACTACAGCTTCTTTTACTACGCCGTATCAGAAGCATACTCCCTGTGGTTATGGCTTATTGGACATTTTTAACTGTTGTGGACAGGAAAGGAGGATTGGAACTCCTACGGTATACAGAGGAAATGACTGCATGCAGGTGGTTTTAAACGAGCTAATAAGAAAACGTGAAGACTATCAGAACAAATTATCTATTGTGTAACCCCTGCATCTCACATCAGATAAACAAAAACAACACAACGACCCTAAGATTTGCTATTTGTACAATAAGGAAAGAAGCAGCTCGGGGATCATTGTCACCTCTGTGGCAGGTGCCGTGGCTCAGCTCATTTAGAGAGCAACCTTGCTCTCCGGCTTAGCCGAGATATTGTTGTCAGCATACAAACGCATATACGATGGACTTTTAATAATGCAACAGATTGGTTCTATTGCAAAAGGGTATGGTTTAGCCCCGACTGCATCCCCAAGGGTTGGGCTTTACTTTAAGGTGAAAGAAGACTGAAGATGAACCCGGATGGAAAATCAAATTTATCGATGAAAAACACTTCACTGGAAACAGTTTTGATATGCTCCTACGCAAAGGAGAACATCCTTATGATTATATTAACTCTTGGGATAAATTCGAGGAGACTTCCCTGCCTTCACTCGTCAATTTTTATAATGAACTGAATGATGCTACTGCCAACGATTAAGACTATCAGCATGCCTTAAATGTTTGGGAACATTTCAATATTCAAACATTGGGGCAGTATCATGATTTGTACTTGCTCACTGATGTCTTACTGTTAGCTGATATTTTCGAAAACTTCGTTCATTTGATTTGCAATGGATTGGATCCAGCACATTTCTACACGCTTCCTCCTTTGGATGGGACGCTTGTCTTAAAATTACTGGAATTGAATTGGAGTTATTGCAAGATCCTGAAATGTATGCATACGTGGTGATATTTCAATGATTTCCCATCGATAAGCCAAGGCAAACAACCCCTTGTGTCCAGATTATGACAATTCTTCCCCAAATTCGTGGATTATATATTTGGATGCTAATAATTTATATGGTTGGGCATGGGCTATGTCGTGGTCCCTTCAGGTTAGAAACTTTGAATGGATTAATGACTTTGATAATATCTATTGGTTTGAACAGCAGAAGGAGCAGAAAACTGGTTACATGCTAGAGGTCGACATGTCGACATCTGCATGAGTCCCACAACCAACTCTTACCCTTTGGCTCCTAACAAATTGACTATTACTGATGATATGCTTTCCCCCTATGCATCCAAGCTAAAGAAAGACTTATCCATATGTTCTGGAAAAGTCGAAAAATTGGTGCCTAATCTCCTCTCCAAGAAGCATTATATTGTTCACTACATCAATTTGATACAATACATAGCTTCGGAACTTCAACTCACTAAGTTGCATCGTGTCCTGAAATTTACCCAGGAACCATGGATGCAGCCTTACATGTTGTTCAATACGGAAAAACGAAAGCATGCGAAGAATGACTTTGAGAAGGATCAATATAAGCTGCTGAATAACGCAGTATTTGGGAAGACTATGGAGAACATTCGAGCTTACCAATACATCAAATTGGTTACTGACTCTAAGAAACATGATAAAATTGCATAGAGTCTTCGTTATAATCATTCAACCGTATTTACTGATGACTTAGTTGCTGTTTCTATGAAACGACTCACTTTAGAGTTTGTAAACCTATATATGTCGGGTTTACTTTTTGGACTTGTCTAAATATTTGATGTATAATTTTCACTACAGTTATATTGTACCAAGGTATAATAGCAGTGCGACATTACTGTTTACTGATACAGATAGTTTGTGTTATAGTATTATTAGAAATGATATATTTAAAGACATGATGAAAGATATTTGGTTACTTGATACTATCGGCTATTCAGAGAATCATCCTTTGTTCTCAACAAAAAGTGTTGGGTAAAATGAACGATGAAACGATGGGTAGTCCCGTTGAAGCTTTCTGTGGTATACGTGCTAAGGCACATGCTATTGTATTTGAGGGTACTGGGAAAAAGGCTTAAAGGTATTAAAAATCTGTGCTTAAAAGGGGGTTCATTTCAAACATTAAGTATCAACAATTTTTGAAATGTCTACTATGTTCTGTGAACTTTATTAGAAGTGACAACCATAACTTGTATAGTGTACATATCAATAAGAAGGGATTGTCTCTCTTTGATGACAAAAGATATTTAATTGATGATGGTATTAGTAGTTATGCATATTGACATTATAAAATATAAAAAATAACTGTGCTGCATGTAATTGTATTTAATCGTGTACTCAATTAAATAAAACAAAAAATACCGTAACGGTAGCCTAGCCGTCTGATGAGGATTCCTGGCGGGGGTCGAAACGGTTAAAACACATCTGGTAATTCGCAGCTTCGAGGCTGCGAAAATTCCCCAGCCGTTTTGAACTAGGTAGAATCCGAAGCCTATATATTTTGCACTAGGAATGGCTGCGAATTTAAAAATTCCAGAAAGCCCACTTTACATCTACTACTACTCCTGAAAATGCTTAATGCGTCTGTCAAATCCTAGTGAGAACACTTGGTGGCTCTACTGTCCGTGATTCGAGCCCCCGCGAGAATTACTCGACACTTTTCCAGGACACTTTTCCACCACCGCACCTTGCTTACTCATGTCCGGAGAGAGTGGTGAAGTTTCCTGGACACTTTTCCACCACCGCACCTTGCCGGCTCATGTCCTTAGAGAGTCGCGCAACGTCCTGGACACTTTCACACCACCGCAACTTGCCGGCTCATGTCCGGCGAAAGTCGAAAAGTTTCCTGGACACTTTTCCACCACCGCACCTTGCCGGCTCGTGTCCGGCGAAAGTCAGAAAGTTTCCTGGACTCTTTTCCACTACCGCACCTTGCCGGCTCGTGTCCATTCTCTGCGACACATGTCCGCAGTCAATGGCACACGTCCATACTGAGTAACTCACGTCCATGCTGCGCGGCACATGTCCATGCGGCTTGGCACATGTCCATGTTGTAAGAGAAATACGTTGCGAACGGATGAAGTACATGAGCGGAACTTCCATTCCGATTTCAGTGTGCCATCAAGAAATTACACCTAATGGGAATCGCTTTACATCTCTCACTTTTCACTCCGCGTATGCACTTGTTTTGGCAATTTCATTCAGGTATATATCTATATCATTTCATCGGGTGTTCCGATTTCAGTGAGCCATCAAGAAATTACACCTAATGGGAATCGCTTTACACCTCTCACTTTTCACTCCGCGTATGCACTTGTTTTGGCAATTTCATTCAGGTATATATCTATATCATTTCATCGGGTGTTCCGATTTCAGTGAGCCATCAAGAAATTACACCTATTGGGATTCGTCTTCCGCCTATCACTTTTCACTCCGCGTATGCACTTGTTTTGGCAATTTCTTTCAGGTACTATACTATTTCATCGGGTGCTTATTGTTTCAGTATACTAATCTTTGCTAACATGACATGCTTTTCATGAATAACCCGAAATTTAAGACACAAGACAAAACATGATAAAGTCGCCAAAATAGGTCTAAACTTTTTTCTTATCCTTATCTACGCACTACTGCACATGAAACCCTAATAACTTGGATGCACATACATAGAAATGCCAGTTTATTCACATATCCACTATTTTAATAAACAAAAAGACATCTATATAGCAGCAAAGCACATTTCAAACACGGACAGCATGTCAGCGAGTCTGTGAGCGATAGACATACTGAGACTTGATTCGGTCTGAACACTCGTCTTTAAACATCTTCAAAATCGCTGGATCGGTGAGGAGTGCCTAAAATATGTCAACAACTAGATTTACAGGCTAAAACAAATGAATTCCATTTGTAAGGAGACGATAAGAAGTAAAAATACGTGAAAGACGGTGCTAGCGCTATGTGGTAACCGAATAGACCAGTAGTTAGGACAACCACGAGACTACCTGCTTCTCGGCATATGGACAGGCAGCGAACAATCTAAGACGCAAGGCGTACAGTTCTTTGGAGAATGCGGCAGAGCTTTTCCCAACGAGAACAGTATACGCAGCCAAGAAAAGCTGGTCACTGCCATTCAAATCACCACGACTAAATGAATTGGTTGCGAATCTTGAGTGAGTAGTGATTCGTAGTGATTCGTAGTAGCAGTATCAGTTGCAATTGACTGTATTTTATTAGTTTCTCATCCTTTATCGGGTTATCGGCTTCAGATTAAGCTTTTGTGGTTGCGAATCGCGAGTCCTGGATAGTTTCTGCTTGACTACTTAATGTATCCGCCTGCCGGCTCGAATCCGCGTGCAAAGCGTAGAAGTGACTCAAATCCATATTTACTAGCTCAAGTCGGGCCGGAGCAGCTCAAATCCGCCAGGACTGACTCATGTCCGTCGTAATCGGCTCATCTCCGCAGATAGTCTCGTCTTGTCCAGGACACTTTTCCACCACCGCACCTTGCCGGCTCATGTCCACTGAAACTCGAAAAGTTTCCTGGACACTTTTCCACCACCGCACCTTGCCGGCTCAAGTCCGCCGAAAGTCGAAAAGTTTCCTGGACACTTTTCCACCACCGCACCTTGCCGGCTCATGTCCTTAGAGAGTCGCGCAACGTCCTGGATACTTTTCCACCACCGCACCTTGCCGGCTCATGTCCTTAGAGAGTCGCGCAACGTCCTGGACACTTTTACACCACCGATTTCAGTAACTATCATCACAGGACAGTAGAGCCACCAAGTGTTCTCACTAGGATTTGACAGACGCATAATACGGGGCTAGGTATTAAATGAAAAGAGGAATAGGTTGTTGGCGAACTAATATGGGTTCAGTTTTTCCCCCTACAACTCATCTCGAAGGTTGCGTTAAAAATCAACTTTATCATAGTATATAAGGAACTGCTCTGCGTAATAAAAATGAGTGGGAAGACATTCCTATCGAGAAATTCTTGAGATATACATAAAGAACCCTTTAGATCTTTTCACCTTCATTATTAAAATAATTTACGTATACTAAACGTCTATTTACGTCTGTTCATGTTAAACGTATTCTGCTAATCGGGTCCAAATTCAAAAATAATCTGTCCCTAAAGTTGGTTTGGCGATTTTTGCGGACATTAAGTGGTTCATTAAATCACTAACAAGTTTAGCACACAAAACTTTGGACTGTCCGGGATAAGCTAAGCTTTTTCCAACTTTCAGAATTGTTCAGCTCCAAAGTTTTCCAACCAAATTGCTATAATAGTCGGTCTCACCCGATCCATACAAAGTAGGTGTTTAAATTTCTCTGTAATCAGATTTCGACGAGTACATTAGGAAACCAGTGAATAATTTTTCGAAGTATGTAAACATTATCGCTAACTTACAGCGATGATAGGTTATACCAAGAGTTATACAAACTAACCAACAAAACTGACACTATGATATTGATTTTCAACATCACTACTACTTACTGCCAAGGGTACGAGACTAAGAACAAGCGTCACACTCATAGTTTATGAAGCAAAAACATCATCTGCACTATAAACAGGTGACGCCTCCCTCCAACTGAGTGCTTAGTCATATCCCGCAACTGAGTACCCAGTACACATTGTAAACTCGCTCACTTGTATGCTTAGGTGTTGAAACTCAGAAACATGTAGAGGCCTGCATTACGGCCCGCGGGCCGGGCCGGGCGGGCCGACGACCAAAGTTCACGGGCCGGGCCGGGCCGCGGGCCGAAACTCACGGGCCGGGCCGGGCCGCGGGCCGACAGTCCGGCCCGCCATCAATTTTTGAAAGATTTAACTATAAAATAGTAATTCATATTTTAGCTTAAAATGTTTTGTGTTTCCGTAATATGTTTCGTTCAAACTAACACTGATTTTCCGCAGTAACGTTAGCATTTCATTTTCATAAATAAT
>JASAND010010875.1:0-17502 GCA_030248195.1 Trissonchulus latispiculum | reverse complement strand
TGCCTTCTCATACATATGTATTATAGTCACACCGTTGCGATTGAGTACGTATCTGAGCACTTCGCGCGAATAGGGTGGATGGCGAGAGGCGCCTATTCTTGCCCCAGACGCTGGTTTCAATCATTTTAGGCGCTGGCTAGATTCCCTATTCTGCACCCAAAAGCTGGTTTCAATCATTTTAGGCGCTGGCTAGATACCCTATTCTGCACCCAAATATACTGGTTTCAATCATTTTAGGCGCTGGCCAGAGTCCCTAGTCTGCACCAAAAAGCTGGTTTCTGTCATTTTAGGCGCTGGGTAGTTCCCCGTATTCTCTGCACCAAAGAGCTGGTTTCTTGTCATTTTAGGCGCTGGCTAGTTCCCGTATTCTGCACCAAAGAGCTGGTTTCTGTCATTTTAGGCGCTGACTAGATTCCCTATTCTTGGCACCAAAAGCTGGTTCCCAATTTTCGGCGCTGACTATTTTCCCTATTCGGCACCAAAAAGCTGGTTTAAATCATTTTAGGCGCTGGCTAGTTTCCCTATTCTGCACCAAAAAGCTGGTTTCAATCATTTTAGGCGCTGGCTAGATTCCCTATTCTGCGGCAAAAAGCTGGTTTCAACAGTTTTCGGCGCTGCGTACCCATTAATCTGCACGAAACTATTGGCATTTTTCCGCTTTAGCAGCATTTCCCTATTCTCCCCTTTAGCAATGACCGGTAGGGCATTTTTGTTACTAGTTTAATAATGAATTGTAATCCGCATTTTCATTGTCCACCAGTAGTACTGATAGTGTGAGACTTTAACCTTATACTGACTTAACCGTCATAAATATATATCAATGTTTGGTAAAAGCAATCATGTTCATTTTTCTAGACTCTTTCCAGCCATAACAGCCAATCCAGTGTCTCGACTGGTTAAACTGAGAGAATAATGTCAAAAGCTAAAATTTTCTTTTCAAAATTTCTTTTCACCCAAAACTACGGGACTGGTCCCAGAATTATGTAGGGGCGCGATAGCGCCCCTACATAATATGGGTATAAAGGCGTCTGCGCGGCCCCCTGGAGACCGTGTTGGCCTGGTGCCAGCTAATTAGAGGTCCGGGAGTGGTAAAAAGGTTACCATCGTAAACAACTCGAGTAGTACTACAAGTACCACCATACTTTTGGTTCGAATTCGAAACTTCGAATTTTTGCACTAGGCGATAGTTACGGTGCGTTTGTTTTTTTTCTCGGTGAATAACGCTTATTGGAAATGCATTTTACGGCTAAGTGTTGGAACGATGTGGGCATTTTGACACCATACTGCTATTATATGTTGGTAGACAGGATCCCCCCATGCTACCTTTTTTTGGTCATTTTGGCACCTGGCCAATTTTGGCTCTGTGCCAAGGTCCCAAAGTCGGACTTTCGCTATTTTTCGCAAATTTTGGTCACACTTTTCTAGAACAACTGGGTAGAAGCTGGAGAGGTCTAGTATCTTTTGTTGAAAATTACCAGCAGGGGTGCATAAAGTAACGAGGGGGATTTTTTAATTTTGCTCCCTAGCTTTCAGGAGATGGGCCCAAACTTTGCATTTTTTGGCCTGTTTGGGCGAAAAGTTTCTAAGTCCCACTTTTACAAGAAATGGCCTAAAAGTCACTAAAAATGGCGTTTTTCGGCCTCGGGGTGGTCCCCATACATAGTAAATCGGGGTCGCTGAAAACGATGAGCATACTGCCGATACCGCCCGAAGTGACCACTGGTCAGCATGGCTCCCGTGGTTCCTCGCCCAGGGTCAAAGTTGGGAAAACTCACTCTAAACAGCGTTTTTCGGCGTCTTGGTCGGGGGCATATATAGTAAATCGACTACGCTCGTTTCAATGGGCATATTGCCGAAACCGACGGAAGTGACCACTGGTCACTACAGAATACGGGGCCTATTGACCACTGGTCAAACGGCCTAAAACTGCGTTTTTCGGCGTTTTGGTCGGGGGCATATATAGTAAAGCGACTACGCTCGTTTCAATGGGCATATCGCCGAAACCGACGGAAGTGACCTCTGGTCACTACAGCCTATGGGGCCTATTGACCACTGGTCAAACGGCCTAAAACTGCGTTTTTCGGCGTTTTGGTCGGGGGCATATATAGTAAATCCACTACGCTCGTTTCAATGGTGCGACATGAAACCTACGGAAGGGACCGCTGTCTTCCTTTTCGCCCACTGGTCAAACGGCCTAAAACAGCGTTTTGGGATGGACCGGATTTAGAGTTACCGTTCGTTCTCTTCGAATGGCACTGAAAAATATGTCTTTAGTCAGCGCTTAAATTTAAATGGCTGAAATTATTGTTAACTGGATCACTGCTGTCATGGCTTACTGAGCCTGATTTGCGTGGTTATGTATAGTTTATATGCTTACACAAATGGCGTAATGCCATGATGCATTAGACGCTTGGAGGAGAATCTTTAAAAGGACAGAAGGACAAGAAACAAAAATGCTCCTCTGGAGCATGAAAAAAGTAATATGGGTGATGGTGAGGTTGCAAAATCAAGAGAGGACTAGTCTTTAAAATGCTTAATATGGGGCTAGGTTCAAAAATAGAAGAGGACTAGGTTGTGAGCGAATTAATATGGGCACAGCTTCGCCGAACAACCCATATTCGCGGGATTTCACGCTTCGTCTTAGCTTTTGTCGCATACAGAGCTATCAATTTCAGTCAGTAATAAGATATTTAAGAAGTTGAATACGTACTCATTGAATACAGTTGTTTGCATATGCGTACTCTGTTAGACTAGCTAGGAATACGTATGTGCGTAAATTATCATCATTTGGTCGGGTTGAACTGCGGCAAGCAACGAGTAGAGATCTAAGGACATGACGCTAAAGCTATTGGTTCAAGCAGGGAGGAAATAGAAGGTCAGAGTCCTAAGATTATTCTTGAAATATAAATTTTCCGTATAAACGAATAAAACGCACTGGTTAGCATAAAACGTTTCTCGAAGAAAAAGTTTGACTAACTATAAACTAAACGTAGCGTGGATGGATATGCATTCTGATATACATTTATAAACCGCGAATATGGGTTGTTCGGCGAAGCTGTGCCCATATTAATTCGCTCACAACCTAGTCCTCTTCTATTTTTGAACCTAGCCCCATATTAAGCATTTTAAAGACTAGTCCTCTCTTGATTTTGCAACCTCACCATCACCCATATTACTTTTTTCATGCTCCAGAGGAGCATTTTTGTTTCTTGTGTTAAAGAGCAAGCATGAACATAAGCTTATTTCGTATTAGTTTTAGCTATTTTCGCAACAGGATTAAAGCAGCCGTGAGAGTGAAAAAATACCCAAAAGGAAACCAGCACCTTCAGTAATATGCTATTCTAGGTATCGGTCAAGTACAATACCACCGGCCAGCTGCAGCCCTATGAGGATGATGAGGAGGAGGATAATGAGGCCGGGGAAGAGAATGGGGATGTGGGAATGTTGGAGACAGGTGGCGGTGAGCCGGCCCCAGGTGTCAACAATGGCTATGCTGCTGGGAAGATAGAGCATGCATCTGCGGATCTACTGGGACTGGATGATCCTGAGAAAGCGCCCTCCTCCAATGATACCAGTCTTTTGGACTTTTAGATGGCTTTTTGTCTGTAATTTTTTCTGCCACGGGGGAGCTTTTATTGAATTGTTTGCAGGAGTTATTTTATATGTGTTACATTTGTGGTGGTTCTATGAAAACTGGGTAAAGTTTATACATGTACTTATCCCTTTCTTTGAAAGATTTTTAAGTCAACACGTGTTACACTGTTAACACTTTAAAATTGTTCGAAAATGTTTTTCATGCAATATGTTGAATAGATGGATGTTATTTCGTCGTATATTTTTGTTTCTGTTTTTGTTTAATGTTTTGGTGTGTGAATTTGCTAGTCAGTCTTGATAGCTTTTTAAGTTATTTGGAGTTGTGAAATCTGTACGTATGAACATTCCATTTTAATTATTTTTGTGGTATTTATTGGTTTCTGTATAAGTCATCTGTACTTGTAAAATAATAAATCGTAGGCTCGGTTTTGGTCGAGAATAAGCTAGGACATGAGTATACATAAGGAGAGAGTGTAATAACTAACTGCAGGGTCCACAACGGGCCGGCCGGTGTTGGTGCTGTGGTCTATTGGCTTACGGTAGGAACCATCCGCTTTGAAAGCTATTGTACCTTGCGTACCTAAGCTGCGTACCTTGCGATCGAAAATATAGTTTTTCGCGAAATCGAGAAATTTTGCGATATTTGAACTCAGCGTGGTCGAAAGCATACCCATACCAAATTTCAGTTCGATTGGCCAAGTTTTTAAAATGTAGAATGGGGGGGGGTAATTTGGAAAAGACGCCATTTTTACTGTAAACGCATTTGATCTCATTTTAAGCGCTATGAAACCTACATTGCTGGTGTGGGATGGGAACAGTTTGCCTTGCCTTTCTGGCCAAGTCTCTTGTGACAGTGAAAGTTATGTCTACCTGTTCCTGCTACTATTACGTAGTCTTTATTAAAATCAAAATCTAGGCTTAACGTTTATTATATAAATTTGGTCAACATTTTTGACTCGGCCAAGTCACTAGTCAACCGTGTATGGTCAAAAGTTCTTTCCGATATATCTGCAACATCGTTCTGCTGCTACGACCGCCAGAAGTTGGCACAGCAAGGCAACTTAATCACTTTCGCATCCAACCAAGAAATTAGGTTAAATTCGTTGATTGAAAATCCGTCTGCCCACGGTCCGCAGAATGGCGGCCGTAAGCTTAGGTACAACAAAGGTCGCGGACAGAAAACATGACACTCAAGCAGTTTTGTGCGTTCGCAACTATGAAACCACCTTAGGGTGCCACAGAGCAATCGAGATTTTAGACAGATACCATAATCTTAGTTCAAATTAAACGTAAACTTCATTTTCTGCAGTCGGTTCCGGTGGACAGTGAATTCGAGGAGTGGTTGAGAGTGAGATGGGCGGGTTTGGCGGATTAGCCAAGATTAGGGATTGATCTCGCTGATCCCTAGGTTGGGTCAACTGCTGATCCTTGGGTGAACTGACCAGACTCAGCAGGACCGGACTGATGTTCCGGGCCCTCGAATAGAGACTGCTGGATAGACGGGCCAGCCCCGTTTCGATTTCTCGTTTGAAGTTTTCGTTACAGAAGGCGTAGAGTAGGGGGTTCCATAGGGTAGCCGTCATGGCCACCAGGTGTGATATGAGACTTAGGGTTTGCAGTAGACGGGCCGGCGCCAACTCTCGACGTAGGTACCAGTTCAGATCTTTGATCAGATTCAGTACATCCAGGGGTACGGAGCAGAGACCGAATAGGATCACCATTGTTATGAGGGTTCGATTAACCTTCTGCTTTCGTCGAATCGATTTCAGTCTTCCCTGCTGACTTCGAGTGTACCGAATTCGCCGATAGGCCCGAGCCAGACTCAGGGCGATCCGCCAATAGCAGACGGCGATCAGGCTGAAAGGAATGCAGCTCTTGATGACCAGAATTGACCCTCCGTACCAGAGGCGACCGAGCTCCGGCGTCCAATCGCTGATGCAAAAGCGCCACCGGTGACCACACTGACCAACGGTCACCTGGCGAGTGGACAGACTCAGGGGAAGAGTTAGAGCTAAGGCCAGAAGCCAGCAACCCAAAATTACTGATCCGTAGAGGCCGAAATTTTTCAACGGCTTCCAGTCGGGTCGGACGATTACTACGTATCGGTCCAGGGCAATAATCATCAAGGTTAGGGATGATACCAGAACGGTAATCGACGGTAGGGACATCCAAATGTAGCATGAGGTTAGCCCATAGTCCCAATTACCCTCGAAGGCGTAGAGTGGGGTCATCCACAGTGAGGAAAAGGTTAACACTAAATCGGACAGGGCCAAATTTCCAATCAAAATATTGGTTGTGGTTCGAATTTCCTTGTTTCTGGCTAGAATCCAGAGAATTATGAAATTGCCAAACAGGCTCAGCAGAGCTACCAAACCGTAGGCTAAACCGAATCCGATTTTGGCCGTTAGATGAGTTAGCCAGGAATTCGTTTGCCACTGAGAGCAGTTGGATGACTGTAGATTATTGAAATCCATAACGGAACAATTGGCTGAAAAAATTTCAAATAGAAGAAGAATTTTTAGAAAAAATCCAATTAGTCATCATTGGAGAAATCAAGATCTTTAGCAATGTCTTGAGATATATTATAGAAATGTTGAAATATACTTCGTTTCATTGGGCAATCCTGTCAATTAAAAACGAGCTGGACTTAATTAAAAGAACTTAAAATCTGATTCCTTCAATTTGGATTGGATTTGGAATTTAAATTGATGGATTTGAAATTTGGTTGCTTCACTGATGGGGCTAATTATTTCATCCAAAGCAGTCCGTAAGATATTTCACATATATGATATCTAGCTGAATTGCAAAACTTGCACATTTGCACAAAATATTTCTCTACTAACTCCAAAGGAAATGAATAGCAGATGTAAACTTTTGACATATGCTTAAAACTACAGTTTTTTGTGGGGTGTTAAATGTCTGCTATAATAAATAGGATTGGAATAGAAAGATTTATGCTTGTTCTCTAATTGACTATACGTGTCAAAACGTGTGAAAAGCTTTTATACATAATATCAAACTTTTGGCACAACAATTTAATTTGAACTGAAATGGAGTATTAAAGTTGAACAGACCGAGTGTGTTGTATTGGTAATGCAAGAATAATGAAGGACTTAATGTTTAATACTAATAATGATATATTAGTTTAGTTTAATACTAATAATGATATATAGTTGTTATTGACAACGTTGAGAATCATCGTTCAACAGTTAAGAGACAGTTACGATCAAAATAGCGACATTCTTATGTCTTTTTCGAATTAAAGATGCTTTTATGAAAGTTAACAAGGGAAAAGTCGAGCGTGCGTGAGCGGAGGTAAACTTTTTAAAGGGGTTAACCTTCTTGGACCACCCTACTCAAGTTGGGTTTTAACTAGAGCTGGGGCCGGTTCCAATTTTCGAAACCGGTTCCGGTTCCGGTTATAGGGTACCGGTTCCGGTTCGGTTCCGATTCCGGTTCCGGTTCTAGCTTCCGGTTCCCGGTTCCAAGTACAAAATTTGTAGTTACACGTTTAGCATTATTTAACATTTGGTACAGTACCCGCAGGGTTTATACAATTGAAATGACAAAGCAATTACTGCAAAAACAAGTGCAATAAAACAACAAGCAAAGTGGCATGAATGGGTTGCCGCTGCATTTTTCCTCTTATAAATAAGATAAGTCAATTATCCTACGATATTACCCCTTGTCCCTATGACAGCTTTTTATATACTCAAAGAGATCTTTTGATTGATACCCATATTGTCGTTTTCCATAACTTTTGATTTTGACCCATTTTGGCCGGCTTTGGCCATATTTGACCCCTTTGAGGCCCCGTAACTCATTTTCTGTACATTTTGGTGCTTTGACCCTATTACAACGTTTCATCTACTCAACGAGAGCTTTCGAATGATATCCATATTGGGCGGTTTCGGTTACTTTCAATTTTGACCCATTTTGACCGATTTTGGCAATTTTTGACCCATTTGAGGCTCCGTAACTCATTTCTCCTCCACTTTGGTGCGTTGGCCCTATTACAACATTTCATCTACATAATGAGAGCTTTCGAATGATACCGACATGAGCTTGATCCGAGAACTTTCAATTTTGAGCCATTTTGACCGTTTTTGGTCATTTTTGACCATTTTCGGCCTCGTAACTCAAAATGAGTGCATTTTCAGGCCTTGACCCTATTACAACTTTTTCATTACTCGCCGAGGGCTTTCGAATGATACCAAAATTAGCTCATTTGGACAACTTTTTTATTTTACTCATTTTTACTCACGGGGCTGCTCCGGGAGCACCTCTGCTCCCCCGGGGCTCCCCGCGCTTCCGGGAGCAGTTCAAGTCAAGACCTTCAAAATGAGGTATCAACCACCTCTCTACCCCTTTCCAATCTCGAGATAGAGGGGGGGGACAAGGATCCGGAGAAGAAATAATAATAAATAATAAATAAATAAATAACGGACATACCCAAGTTAAAGGGTTGCCTTTTTGTTGAAAAAGCGGCAACCCAACATACCCAAGTTAAAGGGTTGCCTTTTTGTTGAAAAAGCGGCAACCCAATAATAAACAATTGCTTTGAAGTTTATTGTAATTTCGGAAATCAAGTTTTTGGCTTACTTTAGATTTTTTGCTTAGATATGCTGCTACTATGCATAGGGTACATAAAAATTATCTTTCTTCATGTCATGCAAAATGTTTCGACAATCAACGGTGCTATATAATACTGTGTTTTTGAATATAAAGGCAGCGACTGGTGTTCAACAGAATCCTGAAAATATCGAGATGTGAGAATTGAGATTTACTGGAAATGAAATTTTTTATTTTAGATAAATTTTTTATTTCTGTAAGACTCTGTGCACCTCTCAAGAAGTAAATGGTTTCAAACGTTCGTTGATAGCCATATCAGATGAACTGAATGATCAGATCAAATGAAAGAGGAACTTATTATGTTAGAGTTAAATATTTTACGAGAAAATATATGTATACAGCAACTTAATTATACAAAAATCGCTAATACTATTGCAGATGGCTCGGTCTTTCAGGTCAGTTCTATAAACTTTTCGTTTTCTATACCTTAATTTCGATTGACTGTTGTTTCAGTAGCCGTTAAAATTAGGAAAATACGCAGTAGCAATTTTAAAAGTTTTCTACTGTATAAAAACTTATTTTTCTCTCTTAATATTGTTACTTCCAGTTTGCGTCCTAACTAAACCACTTTCTGTTTTCGAACTGAGAAATATTTCTAATTTCTAGCTAATTTCTAAATACATCTCTGCGAGCTCTAAGTTTTTCTTAACGAAGGTTAATCATCAAATGTGTAAGCTTGTTCAAGTTTTCATTCGATTCGTTCACATGCGAAGGAAAGCGTCATCTTTCTTCAATTATTGTTTGGATTAGAAAACAAAATTATAAAAAAGTCGTTGAATTTCACATTTTGTAGATTTGCTTCACAAAATTTGAAAAACAAAAAGCATGAAGCGAAAAATGTGAACTTCCAGAACAAGGGACGTCGATATAAATTACAATAAAGCAATACAGGTTCCTGATTTTTTCAAGCATTTTATAATTTAACTTACAACTAGGGAGAAGGGACAACATAACTAATGTTGATTCAAATAAACATTTGAAATTTATCTGAAATATCAAACAGCAGCTTCAGCGAGCTTCAACCTAAAGAAAAGCCAGCGAGAAGTGAAATTTGTCTCACGTTCAGAAGGAGCTGAATTTGTTCCATTTCCAACTTAGGCTCTAAATTTATTCTATTTGTAGTTTCGTACTTCAGTTTCAACTCGTAAGTTCAGTTTCAGATCGTAATTCGTAAGTCACATCACATCTCATGTTAGTTACCCTCATTACAGGTCAAAATTTGCACAGTTTCAGCTGAAACATGTAGAAGCTCAAACTATATTCAGTAATAGTTGCAGCTTCAGTCACTAGCCTGAATGGTATGAATGAGTAAAAATACAATACGAATGGCAACTACAAAATCCAGCCTTAGAATTAATTATAAAATTTTTTGTAAAAAATTAATTCAAGTTCTATCTTTAAGCATAGAACCGGCCGGTTCCAAAAGCCACCGGTTCCGGTTCCGGTTCTAAAAATCTTTCCGGTTCCGGTTCCGGTTCCGGTTCCGGTTCCGGTTCCAACCGGTTCTAGTGGAACCGGCCCCAGCTCTAGTTTTAACATCGGTTAGGACTAGGAGTAGTGTCAGCTTAGTAGTTGCTTACTTTTTTTACTGGATGGAGGCGTTAATTTCAACTCTATATATTCTATTCTACTTTACTCTACTCCTTTCTGGAAAGGCCTTGAGTTTCATCAACTCTCAGTTTTGGATAGAATTTGATATAGTAAAATAGTACGGATAGGCGTAAAAAGGACAGCTAATTACGCCAATACTTCACTTTTTAGGAAATGAAATCACACACGCATACCCCCTTATTCATTATGATTCTGTTCAGTATCACCAGACAACGAGGATATTGGGCTAATAAAGAAATTCATGAAATTTAAAACCTGTTTGGTTTATACTTTCCCACTGCTTGCTTTGTTGATGAAAATATTTAAAAGGTAGGCAAATTTTATTCCATTCCGGCTATTTTAAAGTTTCCTTAGGTGGCGGTGTCCGTTTATTCAGGCATCAAAATAACTTTATAATGTCAAGATACATAACATTAAATATGAAATGAATGAACGGCTGATAAGAATTAGCTCCGTTAGCATTCGAAGTGACACTTCTGTCCTAGCGAGCGACATCATCGTCTAAACCTGGGTGTTAACATAGTCTACTTTCATCCGTCAGAATCGTGTTAGTCAGAATTTCATTAGTCAGAATTTAAATTTTGAAATGATATAAATTGAACTTTCATAAGTCAGAATTTCATTAGTCAGAATTTAAATTTTGAAATGATATAAATTGAACTTTCATAAGTCAGAATTTCATTATATAGTCAGAATTTCGTAAATCGGAATTTTATTTTCGTACCTAATTTTTTCAAAATTGACAATTTTACCCGTTGGCTGTAGAATCTTAGGGCCTTTCAAAGTAGACTAGAGGTCTTTTAACTTGCTCAATTCCGGTACCTCAAATCCAGTCAAGCTTGACTTTACCTCTTTCAATTCTTTCATGAGAATGATCCAGTTAGACTTTAGAAAATCATCATTAAGATCGGCCATCTTGCTAGACTTTGCGCCAGGAAGACAAATGTATTTATAAAATTTTGGAAAACGAAATTCTGACTAACAAATCCCGACAAACGAAATTCTGATTAATGAATAATTAAGCCTACTTTGAAAGGCTCTAAAATTGTGCAACCAAAGGGTAAAATTACAAATTTTGAAGAAATTAGAAAAATAAAATTCCGACTTGCGAAATTCTGACTAATGAATTTCTGACATATGAAATTCTGACTTATGAAATTCTGACAAATGAAAGTTCAATTTAGATTTCTAAACATGAATTCTGACTAATGAAATTCTGACTTATGAAAGTTTGAAAAGTTAATTTCTGGCTCTCCTTTAGCATTTTAACTGAGGTTTAAAAGTTGATAACATTAGCCCCCCTCGCTGCTGAGGTTAAGCAACGGTACCATTTTTCCTTTGACAGGGCAGAAAAATGGTAGGCTCTTACCCGCAGGAAGATTTTAACATGAGGAAAAATGCTTCCTGAGCCGATTTTGGCGGTTTCCTGCGGTTTCCTGCAGGACTCATTTTTGGGTCTGCGGAGTCGCCGAATAGCTCAAAATGACCGCCAGGATGTCCTCTCGCCGCACAACAACCGCAGGCAGCAGTTTCGCAGGTTTTTAAGGCTACAGACTCGGTTGAGTAAGACCCACTTTTTGACCAAAAACGCTGTCATTTTTGAAACTTCCTGCGCCTTCCTGCAATGATATTTACTGCAGGATCCTGTAAATTGTACAAGTTACTGTACCTACCGTAACCCTTGCCTGCGTCAATTCTAAAACATCCTGCAGTCAGAAATACAGTTCCTGCACTGCAGGATGCTGAACATTTTGGACAACCTTTGAAATTTCGTATTCATTAGGCTGTCCAAAATTCTGCCCAAGAGTGCAGGAAGTAGTCATCCATGGAAGATTGTTACTATATCGGATGGAGCTCTTCCTTAGAAGTGCACGGACAAGCACCGAGCACGCCGGCTGCCCCTAATGAGTATCCACTACCAGTACTACCAAGTATTGGACAAGAAACTGCTCAAACAAGAAGCTGTACAGGTTCCTGCACCCGGCAGTGCAGAATCCTGTCCAGCCGAGTGCAGGAAGCTGTCATCCAAGGAAGATTGCTAGTATATTTGATGGAGCTCTTCCTTAGAAGTGCACGGACAAGCACCGCGCACGCCAGCTGCTTCTAATGAGTTCGTGCTGCCAGTAAGACCAAGTATCGGACAAGAAACTGCTCAAACAAGAAGCTGTACAGGTTCCTGCACCCGGCAGTGCAGAATCCTGTCCAGCCGAGTGCAGGAAGCTGTCATCCAAGGAAGATTGCTAGTATATTCGATGGAGCTCTTCCTTAGAAGTGCACGGACAAGCACCGCGCACGCCAGCTGCTTCTAATGAGTTCGTGCTGCCAGTAAGACCAAGTATTGGACAAGAAATAAGATGTGCAGGCGCAAAAACGAATGTATACCGACCCTTGGTCAGAATTCAGACCAGTCAACGGAAATTTACAGGTTCCTGCACTCAGTTGTCCAGAATCCTGTCCAGCCCAGTGCAGGAAGCGGTAATGTTTCGAAGACAGCAGGGCTATCTGGTGTGGTTCATTCATACTTAACGAAAGCAGCAAGGAAAAACCGATTGCAGTTCCTGAATCCCCGCCTCGAGTTCTATCGACATGGCGAATCTTGATTTTTGAAAATGTTCACTCGAGCACAATGTTTGGTTTATCGACGTTGATTGAAGCTGACCAGAGATTATTCAATGCTACAGGCGAATAGAGCTCACAATTGGCTTTCTATCGATATCAAGTGTAAAATGTAGCTGTTGCCTGTACTGATAATAAAAGAGACTTGACTAATTTTACTGCAGGTTCACAATCGGTAGTGTATGCCTACAGCTCCTCCTCGTGCCTAACTGATAAAACCTAATTAAAACTGACGAAATCAACACGATACTTTAATCTTAAATTAAACGAAATGATAAAACAACATTTTTCACCAAAACTACATAAAATTACTTAAACAAATATTCGAACTCGACCAACAAGACCGTACCAAATAACACCAAAGTCTCAGCTGCCACAATAATAATTAGGGACCCACACACCCAACTGACTGATACTAACACCCAACCAAGATTGATGACTACAACTTTTTGAACACAAGTCTCCATCTTTATAAACTACCGCGGTAGCTAAGTTCCAAATAGTTTGATCATTCATGAAATAATTTCCAGAATTAACATCGTTTTCAACGAATATTTCACAAATTACCCCCTCTTTGGCCCGCGCGCCCACGCCGCGGTACGCAAATTAGTAGGATAAAATTTAGGTTAAAGAACAAATCGTAGGTACTAGTTCGGTAAAACGCGTGTTAGAATTTTGAGACACACCGTAAAACTACACTGGAGAACCTCTCCAGAGGCTGACAATGGGACTAGGCACCACAACACACACACGGGCCCACTACCGGTGCCTGTCCCGATAAAGCAAAAACAAAGACGTACAAGACAAATGACAACATACAACATACAACACACGCAAACAACAGATATACCCGCAAAGCGACACCAGACAATATGTACACAGGCCAAACTGCAATCAAAACAAAAATTTTCCCAAACCTCAGACGAAAGTAACCTAATGATTTATACCTACTGTACAGACTAACCGGACAAAATAGACTATAGACAATGCCATACAAAAGGTAGATTCTAATAATAAAGCACGGTGGTAATAAAGCACAGTATATAAAGCAGCACCGAATCGGTTATGCTGGCAAAACATGGCAGTAGACAAGATGGCAAGAATTTTGGAAGAAAGAATTTGAAAGAAGAAAGTATCGTGTTCTTCTTAGGACAGAAAAGTGAAACACAAACCAGACAGTTAGAACCCGAAAAGAATAAAATGAGTAAAATACAACATAGTTATAGCTGGTAGTAGAACAAAGAAAAAGAAAAAGAATACAAAACAGTACAATGGCCCAGCCAAGGTAGCGGGCGCCCTAATAAAGAAAATCCGAAACCTCTGACACTTAAGGAAAAGTAAGAAGAGCAACAATATTTATCAAAATTTCGTGAATTTCACCCCAAGGCTCCCCCCTACCCACGCACAACCCAAACTACAAACACGCTCCCCCCACCACATTATAGATATCAGCAAAAGCACAACATATACATGGGGAACAAAGGACAACAACAGCGAGCCTAGTCCCAGGACAGGAGTCTTCAGGCAACCAACACAGTCAAATATGGGCAAAACACGCCCCTAGCCAACCGCTGGCAGGTCTAAGCACCAGCCCACCCAACGTCACTAACCAGAAACCACCAACAACAATTCCCAAGGCACGATGCCAAGCAGTAAACACAACCAGTATATAAAGTTCTAAAAAGCTCGCACCACCGAGCTGGCCACAGACGGCACCTGAAATCACCGGTACAAGGTCACAGAAGACCACCAACCTGTCCCACCAATGCTCCTGGAGAGCCGCCCCCCACGGGGCTAGAGCCCTCCAGAAACTAGATAGCACCCGGGGACCAGAACCGTAGAAACCATGCCCAACAAGGCCAGAACCCGCACAACAAGACCAATTATCCGGAACTTCCGATGTTCCACCCGTCCAAGAAACAACCTGGCAAGCACCATCAGTCCATACAGGGAACATAGGCTCACTGGGGGGGGATGGGTGGGGCACATACACACTAATATACACAAGATAAATGCAAAGGTAAATGCACTTTTATTAGTAACAAAGATGAACAACAGTATAAAAAACAACCTACATACACATCAATATATGAATCACAATAACAAAACCACAACCAAAGTACATAACATATCTACTACCAGCTTTCGTACATACTAGCCCTACCTATGAATTTAAGGAGGGAAACGGCCAGCGCTTCCTGCCCCAGGAATCCTAATCCCAGGGGGAGAAGCACTGACAGTTCCCTATCAAGGAAAAGCGGTTAAACAACTACGGAATCTTTGTGTAAGTGCTGCATGTTATTCTCCACGCTCCTCAGAATCCTAATCTGGGGATTGGGATCGTAACCACAGCACTACACGAGAGGCGGGAGAAAAGTATAAAAGTACCCCCAAAACTGTTGCCTATACGTATGTGAACAGATGTTGCGCTAAAAAAAGACCAAAAAGTAAATTGAGGTAAAAACTGAGTTTTAGACCAAAGTGTAGGAGGTTCCGAAAATAAACAGCTGGACTGAGGTGAGCAACCACCCACACATGTACGCCCCCTAATAAACACTAACAATGTTTTACGCAACTTTTAAAGAATTTTATAAGCAAGAAAATCAAGAAAATTATCAAAGCTTGCAGTCTAAATCCAGGAAACAAAACCCACAATTTGGCATACGTACTTTCCCGTAACATTTCAAACACGAATAGAAGATTATGTAAAACAACATATTCCTTATCTTAATCACATCCAACCCCCTGGGGCCATCCAGAACCTCCTACAACTACAAGATAAAAATTTGCAAAAATGTGAAAAGAAATAAACAAGTATCACCAAGGTCACAACCCCCTTTTCCTGGGCCAAAAACACCACCCCCCACAACAACAAAACATCAACGCCGGCACTGCATAAAGGCCGAAGTAGCAGAAGAGACGCCCCTATTCCACGTAACACCACCCAAAAGAGACCCAAAAGACTTCCGACGACGTATTCTGTAACTCATACTTATGGACTTTAAAATTCAAGAAGGATTCGAAAATTTAAAATCAAGAAAAATTCAAGCAAGTATTCAAGAAAATTTGGCCGAACTACTTCACAGGCTCAAGCCTATGCTCCGTTACACAAACATAAATAAACTATCTGAAATACTGCAAATTAAGCCGGTTTTCGCGACAATTTTCCGCAGCCCAGAGTTCCATCCAATAGGTATAAATAGTCCAAAACCTCCTAAATGTGAAGACGGGGAATCCCCGCAACCAGTGGCAATGCAATATGTCCAAAATGTCCAATCAAGACACAGGGAACCAAATTGAGGAAACCCAGGACCAAATAATTAGAGGAAGTACCCAAATTAAGCAAGCGCCTAAACAAAAGAACGTTAGTTGCAATTAAAACACAAATGTGAGATCAAGTTATATACGTATAAAGTGCTAGGATTTTCTCCAAACGGCCAAAATGCTAAAACAGAAGAAAAATTATCAGCTAAAACAAGAAAAACACACAGTACAACATACGTATACAGGCAACACGTTGTAGAGAGTACTACAAAATACGAAGGAGGTTTTAAACAAAATTTGAGGAAAAATAAGCTTGAATGCAAGTTCAAGGAAAGAAGTTGATTTTTATTTATAACTGTTAAATAATCAAGGAATTTTGAACAACTCGTAGTATACGAGAAACTTAAGAAGAAAATAAATTTAAATTTAGATGCAAGGAAATAAGGCAAATTGTATGCCTAATTAAAAAAATTCAGAAAATTTGAATGAATTAGAATTCGAGAAAAGTTTCTAAAAATGCAATAAAGTCTAAATTTGGCCAAAATTCGCAGGTAGTAAATGACCAACACAGCATTATACAACAATACAACAATATTGGGGGACAGGGAGGGAAAAGGGCAAATTACGTATCATGATAGAAAGGTTTCAGACGATTTTCCAACCCATTTGAGTTTTTGTGGGGGATCGTTGGCTATCTCCTCCACCTGCTGCTCGGTTTCACCAGTCGTCTTTCCTGGAATTCCCACAGGCACACCAAAGTCCGCCTCCGGTGTGCCACAGGGCGACTCTTCGGGGAAGCCCCCCTCGGACAGACCAGAATCCAAATCCGATCCTCCTTGGGACAACTTCCCACAAAGAGCCTCTTGCAGAGGTTCCGACCGAACCCCCGCTGGTAGGAGAGAGGACTGACCTTCCTGCGTTTTCTGTACCCAAATATCCACATTCTCGGCAAAACCCACCGGAACCAGCAGTAAAAGAGTAGAAAATGTGGGGGGAGGGGGCGAGTTCACCCTCTCTAACCAAACAATACTTAATGGCTGGGGTGGAATCTCAGGCACTGGAGGGCTTACCCCCTCTTTAGGGGGGCGACCCCCTCTTTCAGACATTTTGCCGGGTCAGGAGGAGAAGAAAAACCCTTTAGGGCAGCTTTTCCCAATACCATCTCAAGAGGCTGTTCCCCCTGTTCAAGTTCACCCTCTTCACCTACCCCCTCTTTATGGGGGGCGACGCCCTCTTTTGGACAATTTGAAGGATCTGCAGAAAAAAACCCACTTTCTTCGGACTGTTCATCATTATCTGCAAAATGCGAAAACACTTCAGAATCGTCAACCATATTTTCAGGCTCTTCTGAGTGAAAAATAATAACATTTTCAAGCCAGTTTTCAAGTACGTATATGTCGAATGTTGGCTCTACATGAGATAGGGGTTCCCGCAAATTTTCATCCACCGCGAAAGTCATTTCATGTCGCAGGGGATGCAAATTTGCACGTGCCTGAGAGACCACCAGTGGGTCCGAGAATTGTGTATCATGAGGCCAGTAATCAGTCACAGGTACGACCGACCCGACAATCTCCGACGCTGGGGGGACATCTACATAAATTTCCATTACTGCCGCCGATTGCGATTTTGGACTCGAAAACCAGTCGGTACAAATCTCTTCAGGAGATAGCAGTGAATGCAAAATTCCTGTCTCCTTTTGAACTTGAAAATACAGAGATTTTCGAGTAAAGAAAAACATAAGCCATAAAAAGCGTAAACCATAAACGTGATGGTAGCCGAATGGAT
>JASAND010010874.1:0-13059 GCA_030248195.1 Trissonchulus latispiculum | reverse complement strand
AAAAAAAAAAAAAAAAAAAAAAAAAAAAAAAAAAAAAAAAAAAAAAAAAAAAAAAAAAAAAAAAAAAAAAAAAAAAAAAAAAAAAAAAAAAAAAAAAAAAAAAAAAAAAAAAAAAAAAAAAAAAAAAAAAAAAAAAAAAAAAAAAAAAAAAAAAAAAAAAAAAAAAAAAAAAAAAAAAAAAAAAAAAAAAAAAAAAAAAAAAAAAAAAAAAAAAAAAAAAAAAATTTAAAAAAAAAAAAAAAATACGACAAAAAAAAAAAAAAAAAAAAACAAAAAAAAAAAAAAAATAATACTGAATGAAAAAAAAAAAAAAAAAAAAAAAAAAAAAAAGAAAAAAAAAAAAAAACAAAAAAAAAAAAAGAAAAAAAAAAAAAAAAAAAAAAAAAAAAAAAAAAAAAAAGTATGCTTCGTTCAGTTGCATTATTTACTAGGTTTAGGAGACGAAAGTTAGTAACGATATTGGGGGTAGCATCTGCGGAAGATTTTTTATCGTTTCTTACAAACGTAGCCTGTTCTTTGTGGAAAGTAAGTGGAGTAAGCAAATTTGCAAATTCGGGAGGGTGGGATTTTTTCTTTTTCTCCCACACCCACAAATCCATTCCGTACTGTGTATACATGATTGTAAGTGTTCCATTTAGGTTACGTTTGTCGGTAACGATACGACAATTGAAATTGTTTGGTATCGTTACTTACAAACGCAGCCACTTTCTAATTCTGTAGTATAAATAATGTAAATTTTTGCATTTTCAGATCAATTATTGTAATATAAAGTGGATAATATATATAAATGCGTAGTGCGTTTTGGAGAAAAAGTGCTGGACTTATTACAGTTACCGGGAAACGTTTAAAGTGTAAGGTCAGTTTTGAGGTGAGGTTGTTATTGCGTCGAATGGGCAAGGAAAGTAACATGGACTTGGCAGCAAACATTCAGGAGCGTGATGTTGAATTGGGAGACTTTAATTACATCGTTGTTTTCTGCGGAAGAGAGCACTGCAGCATCTCAGACGGGGTTGATTGGTGGGAGTCCTGGGTTCGGCTGGAAGCTCTTTTTGCCAAATATTTGTACTCCACTGATTATCCCAAGGTATTGATCAACCCTCCAACATTAGATCCCCATTTGCCTTATGTGAAGGATCATTGCGAATGGATGGGTCGACAGGTGGCAAAATGGTCCAATGTCTCTTGGTGCGATTGGTCGCTGGACGGGAACCTTATTTAAGACTGACGGAGATCTGCCAACTGAACTGTTTAATACTGATTTGTTTACCTTCAATTTAGAAGGGTTGCGTGTTCTCTGGGCACAGTGAAGCCGGGTATTTCCGGACATGCTTAATTTGCCGGTGAAATTTTCTCAGTAGCTTGGCCAAAGAATTTCGATTTTAGGGGAGAACTAACATTTTGTTATACATATGATACTATTTACTGACTAAGTTGTGTTAACAAATATGGTGCTTTGAAGATCATTATGTATAATGTTTTGTGCCTTTCATATGGTTCTGTTTGATAGCTTTAGATAATAAAGCGTTTTGGTTAATTGTCTTATCTGCTGACAGAGCCACTTCGATACGATTCAGTTCCTTTCAGTTAGAGTTGACGATTTTAAGCTGTTTTGTAGGTATGTTGGAGAATGCTACAGTGGACAGATTGATAATTTTCTTCTACAGCGGAAAAATGCAAGAAAGTAGAGGGAAAAATGCCCTAGACGGGCATGCAGTGGCTAGAATAGGGAAAGAAGGAAGGGCTGAAAAATGCCAATATAATTGCCAGTCGGCGCTGAAAACTATTATACAAACTAGATTCAGCGCCGAAAAGGAACTGCAGGCGGCGCTGAAAATTATAGAAACTAGATTGAGCGCCGAATAGGGAAAGCAGAAGGCGCTGAAAATTAAAGAAACTAGATTCAGCGCCGAATAGGGAATGCAGTCGGCGCTGAAAATGCTAGAAACTAGATTGAGCGCCGAATAGGGAAAGCAGAAGGCGCTGGAAATTATGGAAACTAGATTCAGCGCCGAATAGGGAATGCAGTCGGCGCTGAAAATTATAGAAACTAGATTCAGCGCCGAATAGGGAAACAGTCGGCGCTGAAAATTATAGAAACTAGATTCAGCGCCGAATAGGGAATGCAGTCGGGTAGCGTGGAACAGGCAATTCCTCCGTCCATCCTAGCAGCCGCTCATATAGCATTTTAAATTCACGCGAATAGGCATAAAACCAAGTCCCATATAATAAAATCATTTTATCGAGGCTAATATTGTTAGAAAAATAAATCGTTGAGCTGAGAGAAATGAACCGTTGAGCTGGACATATCGCAATTCACGCGAATAGGATGGACGGAGGAATTGCCTGTTCCACGCTACCCGACTACATTCCCTATTCGGCGCTGAATCTAGTTTCTATAATTTCCAGCGCCTTCTGCTTTCCCTATTCGGCGCTCAATCTAGTTTCTAGCATTTTCAGCGCCGACTGCATTCCCTATTCGGCGCTGAATCTAGTTTCTTTAATTTTCAGCGCCTTCTGCTTTCCCTATTCGGCGCTCAATCTAGTTTCTATAATTTTCAGCGCCGCCTGCAGTTCCTTTTCGGCGCTGGATCTAGTTTCTATAATAGTTTTCAGCGCCGACTGGCAATTATATTGGCATTTTTCAGCCCTTCCATCTTTCCCTATTCTAGCCACTGCATGCCCGTCTAGGGCACTTTTCCCTCTAGTTTTTCAATTCCGTCAAAAATAGCAAATTTTTCACTAAAATGGGTCCCATTTGGCTTTAAATGCAATAAAAACACGTTTCTATGTGATGGGATGCTTAAAATGCAAAAATTATGCAAATTTCAAAAATTTCCAAAATTTGCCTATGTTTACATGTTAAACATACAAAACCTTCAAAATTCAATTTTTCCTGAAATTTTTCAAAAATGTTGGTATTTTTCGATGTAAACCTACTAAAAACAACCCGCTCTTTCCAATGGCACCGTCAAAATTTTTCTGGCACGCTTCCCTTCCAGCATAAAATCCGGGTGGGTTTTTCCCCGCCGATGGGTTTTTTCCCGCATTGGTTTTTTTCCCGACACGGAAAGCTTTAATTTCTCCATAACGACAGGGCCCAGAGAGACAAACGAAAGCTTAGGGCAAACCCAGGGGATTTTTTACAGGGGGGGGGCGGGCCCCCCCCCGAAATTGACCTCCCCCTGAAAATGCCTTTCCCCTCCCCCGAAATCGCCCCTCCCGGGATTTTTGCTTCCCACCAGTGATGGAACCGGGTCACTTAGGCTTGACCCGGTGACCCGGTTTTCCAGAAAATCCCAAAATCTGCAAAAAATTTTTGATTTTGCCTGGGAAGGCTAAGTTTTTGGCTTCGATGTTCCATCACCACCCCGAAAAGTATAACTAAGACGTATATGTTTGCTCTAAGTCTTTTAAAATTCATTTGATGGTAGCTGTAGCTTTTTTTAAATTTATGCAGATTTTAATAGCAAACCAATAATTTATCCGTCTTCGAAATTTTGCAGGGTCTAATATGAGTACTTGTCCAAATACACGGAGTATTTTTAAAAATTTGGTTTTCATTATGTATTGCGTTAAATTAAATTAAATTTTTCACTTACCTTCGACATTTACCTTGGTTGCGAAAATAATCTGCAAACCATATTTTACTGAATAGAGTTATGAAATAATCATAAAACTTATAAAGCTAAAGCTAAAACGCTAGACAATAATTTGCCAGAGACAGACAGATTCAAATAACGTCCTGCTGCGAAAATGCTCAAGCCTAAAATATAGAAAAAATGCTAATTATTGGACATTGAACAAAAACTTAAGCTAAATTTTAGCTTGGTAAGCCAAAAATTTCTAGAATTTGGGGAAATTGAGAAAACCGGGTCAAGACCGGGTCGAAGCTCTTGACCCGGTGACCCGGTGACCCGGTCCAAAAAGTGACCCGAACTGACCCGGTGACCCGGTGACCCGGTTCCATCTCTGCTTCCCACCCCGGGGATTTTTTGGAGGCCCAAATTTTTGCCAAAAATAGGCCAATTTTCAAAAATTTTCCGTCTTGGCCGGAGATTTTTTCGTAAAAATAGGTATTTTTAGCTTAAATCCTGGCACTTTTGAGCACTTTTGAGCACCATGTAAAATATATACGCCAAAAAATATATACCATTTTTTGGCTCATTTTTCCAAAAAATATTCCCCCCCCCCCCGAAAATTTCTTCCCCCCATGCATAGGTGTGGCTGGCGAAAAAAGTGGGGGTGGGGGTTCAGAAAAAAGTAGGGAGGGGGTTTGGCGAAAAAAGGCTGTGAGGGTCGCGAAAAGTCGATTTGGGAGGAGGGGTAAAAAAATTTTCGAGGGGGGGTCGGCGAAAAATCGGTTTTTCGTTAAAAAATTGAAAAATTTTCTCAATTTACAGCTATTTTTAACGATTTTTAGCTTAATTAAGCGAATTCTAGCAATTTTTTCGCTAATTTTTTAATTTTTTGGAAAAATTTCGAATTTTTAGCCAAAATTTTCAATAAATTTTCTAAAATTTAGGTAGGGGTTAGAAAATTTTTAGGGGGGAGGGGTCTGAAAAAATCGATTTGGGGGGAGGGGTTGGAAAAAATGTTTAGGGGGGGGTCGGCGACCATAGGTGTAAGGTGGGGGGGGGGGTTGGGGGGGGTAGCCCCCCCCAAGCCTTTTTTCAACCCTCCCCCAAAACTTTTTGGGGGGACGTCCCCCCCCAACTGGGGGGGGGGGGGTAGTCGCGCCGAAGGCGCGAAAAATGGCCTAAAATTGGGTATTTTTAGGGTAAATTTTGAAAAAATTTTCAAAAATGTCCAAATTTTTGGCTTAAACTGTTTATTATTATGAGAAATACACGTTTTTAACTGTATTATGGATCTTATGACTCAATATTGTCCTTATTTTGGACTTGGAAACATGTTGGCAATCAAGTTTTTGAGTTTAAAACCACTGTCTAATGTTAAAATTACTTTATGGTTAGATGTTTTTTATCATTAGAAACGGCTGAAAATGCGATTTTTGGCATAAAAAATGAAAAATTTTTGGGGGGAGGGTTGGGGGGGTCCTGGGGGGGGGTTGGGGGGGGTCGCCAGAGGGGGCCCCCCCAGAAAATGTTGGGGGGGGAGCCTCCCCCACCCCAAATCTCCGGTACACCTATTTCGGCGACCCCTCCGTTTTGGGGGGAGGGGTTCCCCCCACCCCCCCCCTCTAACACACCTATGCCCCCATGGGCCCGCCCCATAGTTTCCTTTGGGGGGGGGGGGTATCTCCCCCAACTTTTGGCTACCCCCCCCCAACGATTTTTGGACCCAAAAAGTTAGCTAAATTTGGTCAAAAAATGGTCATTTTTTGAAAAATTTTTCTAAAATTGTGACCTAAAATCGCTTTAAAACGGTGCAAAAACATCTAAAACGTTAAGAACAAGCCTTATTTTGATGAAAAAAAGGCTAAATTACAGAAAATTTTGCATTTTTTGGCCATTTTTCGAAATTTCTGAGGTCCGAATTCTGAGGGGGGTTGGGGGGGTACCCCCATCACATTTCGGAGGTCGGCCACGATTTACCCCCCCCCCCCCCCCCAGACCCAAAGTTCCAGGGAAATTATGGCTCCCCCCCCCCCCATAGGTGTAAGGTGGGGGGGGGGTTGGGGGGGGTAGCCCCCCAAGCCTTTTTTCAAACCCTCCCCCAAAACTTTTGGGGGGGGGACGTCCCCCCAACTGGGGGGGGGTAGTCGCGCCGAAGCATAGGTGTAACGGGGATTTGGGGTGGGGGCCCCCGCCCCCCGAATTTTGGGGGAGCCCCCTTTTTAGACCCCCCCAAACCCCCCCCACGACCACCATAGGTGTAACCGGGATTTGGGTTGGGGGGGCCCCCTCCCCCCCACATTTGGGTGCGGGCCCCCTTTTTAGACCCCCACCAACCCCCCCCCCCCAAGACCCCCCCAAACCTCCCCCAAAAATTTTTTCCTATTTTTATGCCAAAAATCTCATTTTCAGCCATTGCTAATGCGAAAAAACATCCAACCATTAACTAATTTTAACATTAGACAGGGGTTTTAAACTCGAACACTTGGTTGCCAACATGTTTCTAACTACAAAATAAGGTCAATATTGAGTCAGAAAGTCCATAAAACTGTTGAAAACGTGTATTTCACGCACTAATGAACACTTTAAGCCAAAGATTTGAACATTTTTGAAAAATATTGGAAAATTTACCCTAAAAATACCCGATTTTCGGCCAATTTTTCGCGCCGTCGGCGCGACTCCCCCCCCCCCCCCCCCATGGGGGGGGGGGGGGGGGGGCCCCCAAAAATTTTTTGGGGGTGTTTTTTTAAATGGGGGGGGGGGGGGGGGTTACCCCCCCCCCCAAACCTCCCCCCAATTACACCTATGACGACCACCCCCCTTCCCAAACCTCCCCCAAAAATTTTTTTCAATTTTTATGTCAAAAATCGCATTTTCAGCCATAGCTAATGCCGAAAAACGTGAAATCATTAAGTAATTTTGACATTAGACAGTGTTTTTAAACTCGAAAACTTGATTGCCAACATGTTTCTGAGTCCAGAATAAGGTCAATATTGAGTTTAGAAGTCCATAAAATCGTTATAAACGTGTATTTCTCGCGATAATAAACACGTTAAGCCAAAAATTTAGACTTTTTTGGAAAATTTTGCAAAATTTACCCTAAAAATGCCCAAATTTTGGCCAATTTTCGCGCCTTCGGTGCGACAAACCCCCCCCCCCCCTGGGGTTTTTTTCCTGGGGGGGGGGGGGTGGCGGGGGGCGCCCCCCCACTTTTTGGGTTCCCCCCACTCGACCCCTTCACCCCCCCACTCGGTCCCCCCCCCACTTTTTTGGGCTTCCCCCCCCCACTCACCATAAGGTGCCCAGAAAATGTCAAATTTTTAGGATTTTTGGTCAAAATGTTCAAAAATTTTCCGGCTTCGCCGGCATTTTTTTGTCAAAAATGGTCTATTTTGGTGGTAAAACTCAATTTTTGAGCACTTTTAAGCTTAGTTATAGCAGTATATGTAGAAAACAGGCTTTTTATACTGTATTTTTGGCATTTTTAGCATAGGTGTAACGGGGGTTTGGGTTGGGGGGGCCCCTCCCCCGGAATTTTGGGGGTGGCCCCTAGGGATCGACCGGAACTCCGAAAAACCGGAACCGGAACCGGAACCAGCTCTTTAACACTACAAAAATCGAAATTTTTTCTTAGCTTCTGGACAATTTTTGCTCAATTTTTCGTATTTTTGTAGCTAATAGAACGTTGTAATAACATTTGAATTGTATTTTACATAGTTAATTCAATGCATGAAAACGAAATTTGCAATTTATATATTAGGAGAATTTTTCTTGTTATACAGTTAAAGTTTACTACATGTATATATATATATAGCTCTAAAACTGTATACAATATATGTATACAACTTAATTATACACGGTATCGGCATGAGTACTTTATTCAATCACATTCTCGACGCAAAAAACTACGTATATATATTAGTGATGTGCGCCGGAGCTCCGCTCCGACGGAGCTCCGGAGCGGAGCTCCGATTTTCGGTGCTCCGGAGCGGGCTTCTGCTCCGGAGCTCCGGAGCTCCGGAGCTCCGGGTACCCGGAGCAGCCATTTTCAAGCTTTGATGCCTGTTTGTTGCTCATAATTTGGGTACTAATGAAATTTTTGAAGAGCTTTCATGATTTCTTGCTGTAGTCTCACGAATAGTGCGTAAGAACAATGAATTAGTGCTCGTTTTATTTTTAATAATTTTTCTATTTTCTCAAGACTGCTGTATGATTCGTTTTCTGGAGACAATTTTTCCAACTTGTCCAGATGATAAAACTGGAAATTTAAATATAAGCTACGACCTCTAAGAATTGTTTCAATAGGTACATTGGTACATTCAATAGGTACGTTTTATTCAATTGCCATTAATTAATCCATTAATCCGTTAATTATTCCCTTTTCCGATGAAATCTATTCTTCTACGTAAACTTTCAATGTCTACAAATGTTTTCTTTGCTTTCATCTCACACATGTTTTCTAATATTTTTCAGACATAATTTCTCATTGTTCAAATTTATTTTGACTATATACATGCTTTTTAAAAGTTAAACAGTAGATGAAAGCAAATCTGGTCCGCGTTTGTTAAATTTGCAATAATTCATGGATTTGGATGGATGGATGGATTCAAAATTTAATTTTTGACGAAATTCTCGTAACGAATTTTATGGAGTCCTAATTTATGAAATTTAAACTGAGCAAATCTTGAAAAAGTGAGGCATGAGAACTAAACGGCAGTAAACTAACATTGGCTTTTATGTAAACGCAACATAATGCATAATGAAACAGCCAAGAGTTCTGTGAAAAGTCAAAGTCTGAACTCATTTCAGATCAAAAATACAGGCTTGCAAATAGAACAAATGTGTATAGCAAAAGAATCAGATTCTGAACATAAAAATGCGAAGCGCTATATAGTAAACAGTGAGTAGACGTGCTTTTCATTGCAAAAACAATTTGCTTAGCTTAAAATAAAATTTTTACAATTTTAGCCGTTACAAACAGTCGGAGCTCCGCGGAGCTCCGGAGCTCCGGAGCTCCGGTGCTCCGACAGCCCTCTCCGGCCGGAGCTCCGGAGCGGGCAATTTGTTCGGCGCACATCACTAATATATATATTTACGTTATTACACCGAATCTCGGTGAATGACTTGATTGAATGCAAGTTGACTTCTCAGGGAAATCTATTGGCAAATTAAAAATTTTTTAGTTAAGCAGAATATTAAGAATATTAAATTAAATTAAATATATACATAGAAATTAATTCCACGAAATATCTGCAAGCATCAAAATTGTTAGAAGAGCTTTTTTAGTTTATTATCTAATTTGACAAACAATCTTTGGTCATATATAATCAACTAGAGCTCCAGGAAAAGTTACAGCATTTTCAAAACGCTAAATCAAAAATTAAATTGTTGCAAAAATGCCATTGACATTTAGCTAAGATATCCATTATTATTTAGCTTAAGATAACTATTATAATTTTAGTTTACTTTTATTCTGTTTGTATGTATTCAAGAGAAAAAGCCTGAATCTAGCTATAGGAGCTTTACATAGGTAGTTCTAATAACTGGTCTTCAGTTTTTAAATTTTGCCCATGGGTGACCTTAGCTTATATATAATTACTTATTTGGTTCTAGCTGTCCTAGTCCTCTGTCCATTTACAACCTAATGTCACCCATATTGCATTTTTCATGCTTCGTCGGAGCATTTTTGTTCTTGTGATATATGTTGCGTATTTTTAACTGGTCTTCAGTTTTTAAATTTTGCCCATGGGTGACCTTAGCTTATAATTACTTATTTGGTTCTAGCTGTAATGCCATTGACATTTAGCTAAGATATCCATTATTATTTAGCTTAAGATAACTATTATAATTTTAGTTTACTTTTATTCTGTTTGTATGTATTCAAGAGAAAAAGCCTGAATCTAGCTATGAGCTTACATAGGTTAGCTTTAATAACTGGTCTTCAGTTTTTAAATTTTGCCCATGGGTGACCTTAGCTTATAATTACTTATTTGGTTCTAGCTGTTTTGTGAGAATGCAAATTTTTGTACCATTTTGGAGATTATTGTCTCGTTGCAATATTTAAATTTTCATCCATTAAACATATAAAGACTAAAGTCTTTTTCACACTTTTCAAAGAAAGTTGAATTAAACGAATTTCTCCCAGTTGAAAAAAATTTACCTTTTTGATTAGCTACATCTGGGTTTTTAAATTTTAAGTGACATTTCTTCAACATATTTATACTTTAAAAACCCTTTGCTATATACATATTCTGTTCCAATGACATAATGTTGAAATAATTATGTTGCACTCGGCGCGAAAAATTGATCACTAAACAAACAGCAAAAATGTTATTCTATGCTATTTAAAAATTGGGACAATAGTTCAAAGCTAAAAACGACAAGTAAATTATATAATAAAACAGTGTACCTACAATTTTAGAAATAGCAAAGGTATATGACAAGGTTTCATTTAAATTTATTATTAAACATCTCCCTACCAACAATTACATAATTTGAAGGATTCAACCGGGCTTTGCTACCTTTTTTTGAATTATATAAGTATAGGTTTTCTTGTATAGTAATTCATAACAATGGATTAAGTTGTATATATATATATATATATTAGACATTATATATATACGGTACGTCACTAAAAATTCGGCCCCGTCACGGACTCTAATGACTTATTGTCCGTGACTGTCATATGACATTTCATGTAGTAAAGGTGGCTTGTGTAAACAAAAGGTCATATCACAGTCAGAGACAAAGAGACATTTAAGTCAGTGACGCGGCCTTTTATTTAGTGAACGACTGTATATATTATATACTACTAATTCTAAACATTCTAAGTATATAATGCAATAGCGCCGCAGGCGAAAATTTTTGAGAAAATAATATTCAGTTAGAAGAGAATAGCAATTTTCCAAAAAATTTCAAGAAAATTAACAAAATTTTAGAAAATTTTAAAAATTTTGCATTTTATATATTGGCTAAAATTGGTTCAGGTTCCGGTACGTTTTCAAAAACCGACGATCCGAAACAGGTGAACAAAAAAAATACCACTGGAACCGGAACCGGAATTCCGGTTGATCTCTAGGCCCCTTTTTAGACCCTTCCAAACCCCCCCACGACCTCCCCCCCCCAAACCTCCCCCAAAAAATTTTTCTATTTTTATGTCAAAAATCGCATTTTCAGCCATTGCAAATGCCAAAAAACATTCAACTATGAAGTAATTTTGACATTACACAGGGGTTTTACTGGGCTTATTCTTTCCGGAAAATTTTTGAAAATTTGGCCTTCTCAGCGATTTTTTCAGGGTACCAAAAGGGGCACCCACTTTTTTTGGGGGGGGGGGGAGATTTCGGAGGGGGAACGATTTTTGGGGGGGGAAGGGTGTTTATGGGGGGCCCCCACCCCCCCCCCCAAGAATAAGCCCAGTTTTAAACTCGAAAACTTGATTGGCAACATGCTTCTACGTCTAAAATAAGGTCAATATTTAGCCAGAAAGTCCATAAAACCGTTAAAAACGTGTATTTCTCGCAATAATAAACACTTTAAGCCAAAAATTTGGACTTTTTTGAAAAATTTTGCAGAATTTACCCTAAAAATACCCAATTTTTGACCAATTTTACGCGCCTTCGGCGCGACTACCCTCCCCCCCCCCTTCCAGTTGGGGGGGGGCCGGGGGCCCCCAAAAATTTTGGGGGGGTTTGTAAAAATGGCTGGGGGGGGTTACCCCCCCCCCCAATGACACCTATGATTTTTAGCCCCTTTTATTCCCCTCCCACTTTTGGACCTCCCCCCTACTAGTGGGGGACGTAACACCCCTTACTCGTCCCCCCTACTTATTTTTGCCTAGAAAAACCCCAGCCCCCCCAGTTGGGGGGGGCCGGGGGGCCCCAAAAATTTCTGGGGGGGTTTGGAAAAATGGCTGGGGGGTTACCCCCCCCCAATTACACCTACAGGCGCGAAAAATGGCCAAAAATTGGGTATATATTTTTAGGGTAAATTTTGAAAAATTTTCAAAATGTTCACATTTTTGGTTTAAACTGTTTATTATTATGAGAAATACACGTTTTTATCTGTATTATGGATCTTATGACTCAATATTGACCTTATTTTGGAGTTAAACATGTTGGCAGTCAAGTTTTCTTGTTTAAAACCCCTGTCTAATGTTAAAATTACTTTATGGTTGGATGTTTTTTGGCATTAGCAATGGCTGAAAATGCTAGTTTTGGCATAAAAATAGAAAAAATTTTTGGGGGAGGTTTGGGGGGTCTTGGGGGGGGGGGTTGGGGGAGGTTCTGTGTTGGGGCCCGCCCCCAAATTTTGGGGAGGGGTCCCCCCAACCCAAATCCCCGTTACACCTATGGTGGTCGTGGGGTTTGGGGGGTCTAAAAAGGGCTCCCCAAAATTACGGGGGAGGGGCCCTCACCCCAAATCCCCGTTACACCTATGCTTCGGCGCGACTACCCCCCCCCCAGCTGGGGGGGACGTCCCCCCCCCCCAAAAGTTTTGGGGGAGGGTTTGAAAAAAGGGCTTGGGGGGCTACCCCCAACCCCCCCACCTTACACCTATGGGGGGGGCCATAGTTTCCCTGGAACTTTGGGTCTGGGGTAGAATCTTTGGCCGACCTCCGAAATGCGACGGGGTACCCCCCCAACCCCCCTCAGAATTCGGACCTCAAGAAATTTCCGAAAAATGGCCAAAAATGCAAAAAATTTTCTAATTTTAGCCTTTTTTTCATCAAAATAAGGCTTGTTCTTAACGTTTTAATGATGTTTTTGCACCGTTTTAAAGCGATTTTAGGTCACAATTTTGAGAAAAATTTTTCAAAAAATGACACATTTTTTGGACCAAATTTAGCTAACTTTTTGGGTCCAAAAAAATCGTTGGGGGGGGGTAAAAGTTACTGGGGGAGATACCCCCCCCCCAAAGGAAACTATGGGGGGCCCCCGGCCCATGGGGGCATGGGGGAAGGGTGTGTTAGAGGGGGGGGTGGGGGGGACCCCTCCCCCCAAACGGAGGGGTCGCCGACATAGGTGTAACGGAGATTTGGGGTGGGGGAGGCGCCCCCCCCCAACATTTCCCGGGGGGGCCCCCTCTGGCGACCCCCCAACCCCCCCAGGACCCCCCAACCCCCTCCCCCAAAAAAATGTTTCATTTTTTATGCCAAAACTCGCATTTTCAGCCGTTTCTTATGATAAAAAACATCTAACCATAAAGTAATTTTAACATGAGACAGTGGTTTTAAACTCAAAAACTTGATTGCCAACATGTTTCCAAGTCCAAAATAAGAACAATATTGAGTCATAAGATCCATACAGTTAAAAACGTGTACTTCTCATAATAATAAAATGTTTAAGCCAAAAATTTCGACATTTTTGAAAATTTTCGAAAATTTACCCTAAAAATACCCAATTTTAGGCCATTTTTCGCGCCTCCTTTCGGCGCGACTACCCCCCCCCCCCCCCCAGTTGAGCACGTAACTGAACGAAGTACA